>JAVGWX010000002.1:119608370-119840870 GCA_036924085.1 Ariolimax columbianus
TCTAGATAATAGAGCGAAAGTTTGAAAAGCACCCAGAATGAAGGAATGCAATTGGTCATGTGCTGCAAAAGAGATACCCTTACCCTGAACATGCTGGAACATCCAGATATAAATTGGTACACGCCAAATCCTGCGCGCAGGATAACACACCAAAAGTGTGTACACTCAACGAATCACAGAAACAATCAGTATCCACATCATTTGCTATTTACTTCGAGATACTAAGCACAGATGGGTATGTCTGGAGTGCAGTGAACTCGATTGTTATTAACAGAACCGGGCAGAATGGAAATATAGAAGTAACTAAAATAATATACATACATTTTAATGTAAGGTAATGACCGATACAATAATATTAGCCTACTAATAGATAGGAGAATGAATAACTAGCTAGTAAACACAGTAACAACATTAACTTTGGTATGTTTAATATAATGATATATTTACTATTATAAAGCAGCAGTAACTTAAGACAATGGCAGTGGCAGTAGTAGTAGTATTAGTAGTAGTATTAGTAGTAGTAGTAGTAGTAATCGTAGTAGTATAGTGGCAGTAGTAGTATTAATGGTAGTAGTAGCAGTAGTAGTTGTAAAAACGGAAGTAATGTACCTTATCTGTACTATAACTTTACTCACATTTGGCTTCTGCTCCACTTTTAAGACCGGTACAGTCAACCACCCATTGCGCTGTTGCATAACAAATGACAGACAGTTTATTATGTCTTTTGTTTAGCACAGGTTTGACACACGATGCACATACGAACCATATAGCTTGTTACAAGGCCTAGTTGTCGAATGTTTATTGGAGAAAAAACTCTTATCTGCACCAACCAGGTAGTTTTTTTTACCTGTATCAAGCTGAGGTATTATCGTGTATCTCATGGAGTTTTTATATTGTGTCACACACCGCTAATACCCCATCTCACACACAGTTTTTTTCTTAATCCCACAGAGCTATTATTGTATGACCTGGAACGTCAGTATCTTGTGTGACACATAGTTATTATCTTATGTCACACAATGTTATTTTCCTTTGCCACCATCGTATGTCAAACTACGTTAAAAGCTTGTGTCAGGCAGGAAAATCGTATGTCAGACATACGTATCTTGTGGCTTGTCACACTTGAATATCTTATGTAAGCCATTAGTATCATATGTCCCTCATGGACATCTAATGCTATACACGATTACCTTATGTCATGTCATACTTCAATATTTTATGTCAGACACAAGTATCATATGTTACACATGGATATCTGTCAGTCACAAGTATCATATGTCACATTTGAATATCGTATGTCAGTCACACGTATCATATGTCACAATTGAATATTGTATGCCAGTCACAAGTATCATATGTCACACTTGAATATATTATGCAAGTCATTACAAGTATCATATGTCACACATGAATATATTATGTCAGTCACAAGTATCATTTATCACATATACATATCTTTTGTCAGTCACAAGTATCATATGTCACACGTGACTATCTTATGTCAGTCACAAGTATCATATGTCACACATGAATATCTTATGTCAGTCACACATATCATATGCCACACTTGAATATCGTATGTCAGTGACAAGTATCATGTGTCACACATGAATATCTTATGCCAGACATAATTATCTTATGTCATGTCACACATGAATATTTTATGTCAAACCATAATTATGTTATGTCACATAGAGGAATCTTATATCTGTCGTAATGATTGTATGTCAAACCATAATTATGTTATGTCACATAGAGGAATCTTATATCTGTCGTAATGATTGTATGTCAAACCATAATTATGTTATGTCACATAGAGGAATCTTATATCTGTCGTAATGATTGTATGTCAAACCATAATTATGTTATGTCACATAGAGGAATCTTATATCTGTCGTAATGATTTTATGTCAAACCATAATTATGTTATGTCACATAGAGGAATCTTATATCTGTCGTAATGATTGTATGTCAAACCATAATTATGTTATGTCACATAGAGGAATCTTATATCTGTCGTAATGATTGTATGTCAAACCATAATTATGTTATGTCACATAGAGGAATCTTATATCTGTCGTAATGATTGTATGTCAAACCATAATTATGTTATGTCACATAGAGGAATCTTATATCTGTCGTAATGATTTTATGTCAAACCATAATTATGTTATGTCACATAGAGGAATCTTATATCTGTCGTAATGATTGTATGTCAAACCATAATTATGTTATGTCACATAGAGGAATCTTATATCTGTCGTAATGATTGTATGTCAAACCATAATTATGTTATGTCACATAGAGGAATCTTATATCTGTCGTAATGATTGTATGTCAAACCATAATTATGTTATGTCACATAGAGGAATCTTATATCTGTCGTAATGATTTTATGTCAAACCATAATTATGTTATGTCACATAGAGGAATCTTATATCTGTCGTAATGATTGTATGTCAAACCATAATTATGTTATGTCACATAGAGGAATCTTATATCTGTCGTAATGATTGTATGTCAAACCATAATTATGTTATGTCACATAGAGGAATCTTATATCTGTCGTAATGATTGTATGTCAAACCATAATTATGTTATGTCACATAGAGGAATCTTATATCTGTCGTAATGATTGTATGTCAAACCATAATTATGTTATGTCACATAGAGGAATCTTATATCTGTCGTAATGATTGTATGTCAAACCATAATTATGTTATGTCACATAGAGGAATCTTATATCTGTCGTAATGATTTTATGTCAAACCATAATTATGTTATGTCACATAGAGGAATCTTATATCTGTCGTAATGATTGTATGTCAAACCATAATTATGTTATGTCACATAGAGGAATCTTATATCTGTCGTAATGATTGTATGTCAAACCATAATTATGTTATGTCACATAGAGGAATCTTATATCTGTCGTAATGATTTTATGTCAAACATAATTATGTTATGTCACATAGAGGAATCTTATATCTGTCGTAATGATTGTATGTCAAACCATAATTATGTTATGTCACATAGAGGAATCTTATATCTGTCGTAATGATTGTATGTCAAACCATAATTATGTTATGTCACATAGAGGAATCTTATATCTGTCGTAATGATTGTATGTCAAACATAATTATGTTATGTCACATAGAGGAATCTTATATCTGTCGTAATGATTGTATGTCAAACCATAATTATGTTATGTCACATAGAGGAATCTTATATCTGTCGTAATGATTGTATGTCAAACCATAATTATGTTATGTCACATAGAGGAATCTTATATCTGTCGTAATGATTTTATGTCAAACATAATTATGTTATGTCACATAGAGGAATCTTATATCTGTCGTAATGATTGTATGTCAAACTATAATTATGTTATGTCACATAGAGGAATCTTATATCTGTCGTAATGATTGTATGTCAAACATAATTATGTTATGTCACATAGAGGAATCTTATATCTGTCGTAATGATTGTATGTCAAACCATAATTATGTTATGTTACATAGAGGAATCTTATATCTGTCGTAATGATTGTATGTCAAACCATAATTATGTTATGTCACATAGAGGAATCTTATATCTGTCGTAATGATTTTATGTCAAACATAATTATGTTATGTCACATAGAGGAATCTTATATCTGTCGTAATGATTGTATGTCAAACTATAATTATGTTATGTCACATAGAGGAATCTTATATCTGTCGTAATGATTGTATGTCAAACCATAATTATGTTATGTCACATAGAGGAATCTTATATCTGTCGTAATGATTGTATGTCAAACCATAATTATGTTATGTCACATAGAGGAATCTTATATCTGTCGTAATGATTTTATGTCAAACATAATTATTGTTTAATATAAAGTGCCAAAAGAGCCCATGCTTTTTGTGCGTACATTCTTACATACTTTACTTTCAATGATATGAGTATATGAGTTTTATGTTAACACAGGTGGTTCCACTTCTTCTGATTTCCTGGGTAACTCGTTCTTTGCTTCAATACCCGCATCATATTTAGGAAATTGTTTCTAGAACTTTATTCTAATGAAAAGAGTGATACCATTCAGTAGACAAGTGTGCTGTGTAAGTGGTTGTGTGTATAATTCATGAGTTGAAGAAGTTTTCTTCAAATGGGATTACTATGAGGTGGATTATGTCTAGTTTTGTTTCACATAGCATCGAATGGTATGGATGATGTTGATACCATCAGTTTGCTATTTGTACACATCACTGCTAAATTAATTGACCTGTCACATAATTAACTAGTACATCAATATTAATCACTGACAGCCTGTTCATTGTCATTCGTTGATTACAAGGCCAAGCTGACAGGCGAACATTCACTGATTTCAATCAAACATCTATACAAAGAAGAGATAGGTTCAACAATGTCTCTGAATTCGTGCATTGTATAGAAATATGTACTAATAAAATAATGTAATCTAGACTTCATTCAAAACAGTTCCCTCCGGCATCTACATACTTTTGCCAACGGCCATAAAGCTGTTGTAAACATTCCTGGTACAATTTCTTTGACACCTCTCTCAGCTGTTTTGTCGATTTCGTGATATCGTCTTCTGCATCCTTGAATTTCAGTGACGATTTTAGACGAGAGAACAAGTCAAAATCTGCTGGTTGCAAAAATGTGGAGAGTGTTTATAACAGCCACATTTTTAGTTGGGAGGCACAGCTTCACCAGTAGAGATCGAAGTGATGGGGCATTGTCAGGCAGGAGAATCCGCGTATTCTCCATTAGTTATGGTGCGTTTCCTTCTGTTCGCTTTTCTTAGGCGACAGAGTACATCAGCGAACATTTTTTAGCTAGCCTATCGGCCTTCATGATACTAAACAATCCCTTGACAATGAAAATTAATTCCCAAAATGGCTACACTTTTGCTCTTGTACAAACAATTTTTTCACGTCCGGGTAGATAAATGTAATCTTCATTCATCCAAATGATATCTTGATCAGCTATTGTGATTATATCTCGTGCGAGTGTATCGTTTCTTTCTGTACAGGATATAACATTTTTAGAAACTATATTCTGATAAACAATGCATATAGAGTTCCTTGTGGAGAATACTGTGGCAATTTATAATTGAGATTCCACCTTGTGATAATATGTTCTCTACAATCAATCCCCTGTCAACACAAACTCCATTCTGAACACGCTCAAAAATGAAATTGCTTATCGAGATATGCTGTCGTCCGCTTTGTTCATCATCATCCACATTAACACAGCCAACACGTCCACGCCTGTTGATCTCAAAAATGTGTCATTTTTTTTATTTCGCGGTAATGACATATGCTTTCTTAAGCGAGGTTACTGACTCTGGGAGGACCACTCAAAGTAAAACACAACATATTACGTGTGTACATTGTTCGGCCAAGAACTTTATCAACTGCCACGAACCTTTGTGTACAGAATAACAACTTATTTAGCTTATATTCGATATTGCATTTAAGGATTACATTTGACATGTCGTTTGGTCAAGATATATATAAACATGAACTTATATTAATCACGAAATGTATGTATGTATGTATGTATGTTTTTCGTATATATATATATATATATATATATATATATATATATATATATATATATATATATATATATATATATATATATATATATATCGCCTTCAGAACAGAGCACCAAGAAGAAACGCATTAAAAGGTGACGCTAAATGAATGGTGAAGGTCGGATGGAGATACAAAAAAGAACATCCACCAGGACATGATTCTGAACAAGTGTGTCCAGATGTGGGTCTAACTTGAAAAATTTGGGATTTGCAGACAATGAATATTGTTAAAATGGGGCCCTCCAAGACCCGGAACACCTGATTATATGTTCTACGAAGCAGGAATCATTTGTGATGGAGGGCCTGATTGGTGCAAATGAAAGAGCACTGACAAGTTGGTTTGTTTTTAGGCAAAGACTATTTGAGGTTGTCGGACACGGAAATTAACCATATATATGTACGTATGTACGATTACCAAAACCTCTATCGAATCCTTCGAAAAAACAGAACGGCCAGAGTCCAAGTACAAGGGCAGATGAGCAAAAAGGTGACACTTGAGCAGGGAGTACCCCAAGGGGGAGTACTGTCACCCACACTCTTCCTGGTGTATATAAATGACATTACAGAGAATATACCAAGAAGAGTTCATAGCTCAATGTTTGCAGACGATCTGGCTATGTGGACCTCTGAAAAGAACCTCACCATAGCAAGAAATCGGATGCAGCAGGTCCTAACATCGGTGGAAGAGTGGGCGAACTCATCGCTGGTCAATATAAACGAGGACAGAACCACATGTACAATATTCTCGCTATCAATCAAATTCCAAAACACCAAATTAAGTCTAAACGGCAAATACCTCCAGCCAAACGACAACCCAAACTATCTGGGAGTCACATTTGATCGGCGCATGACATGGAAAAGTCAGATCGAGAGAAACCGAATGAGAGCCAGAGAAAGAATGGCAATCATGAGGAAACTTGCTGGCACAAGCTGGGGAGCAGACGAAAGCATACTAAAGAAACTGTACACTGGAAGAGTGAGACCGGTTCTCGAGTATGGCATTGCGGCATGGACAACAGCAGCAAAGGCAAACTTCGATCAAGTTAGCAAACTCCAAAACCAAGCCATGAGAGTTATAACAGGAGGCATGAAGTCAACGCCAATTGTAGAACTTGAAAAGATTACAAAACTGCAATCCATGGCCGACAGAAGAGACTGCAGAGCCCAGCTGCAGTCAGAGAAACTCAGAAGACTGACTGACCACCCAATGCACCATAGACTAAACAATTTCGGAAATGGGAAGCTAAAGCGAAGATACTTTGCAGAAATAGCCAAAGCAAAGATGCACGAAGACCCTATGAACGCACTAACCACACCAAAGCCCATCCCTACTGTACTAAAACCTACCTGGAGGCAGCATATATATCCAGAGGTGGTAGAAATTATACCAGGTATTAGAAACAAAAACTGCCAGTCTGAAACAGAAAGAAGAGATACTACCCTGAGTTTCATTACGGAAAACTACCCAAGCATGGACTGGACCCATGCATACACCGACGGTGCCGTAACAAATACAACACAGAATGGAGGGGCAGGAGCATTCCTGAGCCTACCAAATGGCAGAAAAATAACACTGTCATTCTCTACTGGAAAATACACAAGCAATTTCAGAGCGGAGGCAGAGGCACTGAGGGCGGCAGTGGAAGAAATGGTGACAGGTAAAAAGAATGAAAGCCATATAGTCTTGCTTACAGATGCCTTGGCAGTGGTCACAGCACTGAAAAGCCATAAAAATACTGAACTTAACGATTTAAGAGCAGTACTCTGTCAACTATGCCAGCAGGCCGCACCAAAAAGAGTAGTGGTGCAGTGGGTTCCATCTCACTGCAACATCCAAGGCAACGAGGAGGCAGACAGACTGGCAAAAGAAGGTGCAAAACTACCACAACCCGATACTAGTATGACATACGAAGAGTCAAAACGGCTAAGTAGAGCTAGATACATGACCAAATGGGAAACCGAACATACTGGTTACACTAAAAACGATGCCTATTACCAGTTGAACAGAAAAGAGCAGGTCGTGGTCTTCAGACTTCGCACTGGCCACAATAGACTCAGGTACCACCTATTCAACAAATTGAAGATAGGTGGCACCGACGAATGCCCGTGTGGTACCGGGAAAATGACCGATGAGCATTTGCTGCAAAACTGCCCGACATACGAGGATCAGAGAGAGCAGATGTGGCCATCACCAGTGGCAACACTAGACAAGCTCTATGGCAGTGTCGAGAGCCTCAGGATGACGGCTGCTTTTTTTTTGGAAAAAAAAATGGTTACTGTCTGACTGCGTACAAAGAAGAAGAAGAAGAAGAAGAAGAAGAAGAAGAAGAAGAAGAAGAAGAAGAAGAAGAAGAAGAAGAAGAAGAAGAATCCTTCGAGTCAAAATGTTACAGAAAGATCCTCAGAATACCCTGGACAGAGAAAAAACCAAATGTAGACATTCGGCAAGAGTTGAGCATAGAGGAGAACTGGTTTATGAATTCTATTTTGGCTAGAAAATGCAAAACAAAAGACACAGCTGTCTCGGGAGAACGGTGATGGAAGGTATGGTGCCAGAAAAAAAAGGAAGGGGTAGACCAAGAAGACGATGGCACCAAGATATCCAGGAATGCCTGAGTATGACTGTGGCGGAGACTGGAGTTTTGGCAAGAGAACGAGTTTCTTTCAGACAGACTGTGATGTGAGCGACGTTCTACAAAGGACATGCTTCATGATGATGATGATGTACGTACCAGTGTATATGTATGTATGTATTGTGATTGTATGTGTATATGTTTGTGTCTGTGTATTTGTCTGTGTGCATATATGCACTTATGTATATGTGTATCTGCAAGGCTTTACAATTTGTAGGGTGGCTCTCCAGTCAGTCAAAAATGTCTCCAGTCAGCATGATCGAATTATAGCCATGACATTTATGTTTACAAATTTTAACTAGGTAGTCATTCACTTTTAATTCTATGTAACAATATCAGAGACATGACGTTTGTGTCCTTGAAAATGTTTGGTGGTTTTAGTAGTTTGGTAGTTTTAGCAATATCAATGGCTTTAGTAGGTTTAAATTGTGGTACTGGAGGTCCATTTCGTTTCACCATCCTAAGGTCATATACATTTTCAATCTCAAAACATGATCTGAATTTATTTTTGATCATATTCAAAAACTGAAACCCATTTCAGAGCTAGATGTAAGATACTTGTAGAACATAGACAATTGTTAAGGAACTGCAGAAGAACCAGAAACATCAGCATGGGACATTGCCTTTCCCAGTAAATCTGTTGATGACATATCTTTTGCACATATTTTCAATTTATACCACTCATCCAGGGCTTTCTGATCTATGTCTTCCTTGTCCTCGTGGAAATTAGGTAGTGGTCTGTTTCATCAATATAGAATACTTCATTAAGTAACTTCAGCACACTCAACTGAACTATCAACTGACATATATCATTGTGTGTCGTGCCTTTGCCATAACTAGAAGAGGTCGTAGGGTCATCACTCCTCGTGCGAGGGAGCTAGGCATCTCTCACCCGGCTGTATTCAGTCCATTAAAGTTGTGTCTAAATTTCACACATTATAAAATAAAAACGTTTGCAGCTAGGGCGAAGGGCACCATTCGCGTGAAGTTCAATCGTGTGAACTAGACCATGACAAACGACACATGTTTAAATGTAGTGATATTCATTTAGCCGATGTTCATTCCTAGATAATCGGACGGAAGAAATCACAAGAAACGAACGAATTAACAGTCCTAATGGAAAACAACAACACATATCTGTGAACATAAGTGTTTATCGTAGACTAGTGTGAATTCGGGGTATGTCCGTGGTCTAGCTGCATCTATAATGAACTAAAACAGCAGAGCAATGTAGACCTGCAGCCATCTTTGCTGCACATACATCCTATATCTGCTGTCTAAGTAGTCTGTAGCAGTGTTATTTACTAAGGAAACAATTGCTAAATATGATTCCATGACAAAGCTGACATTTATGTACCTAACATAAATTATACATTCATCCACTTCATACATATATGTGGAACCATTAAATTGTACAGAAACAAATTATGAGGCTTTTTATGTCAGCCACGACATCTTCCTTCACACCTTGTGCAAGGTAATGTTTGAACTCCTTACTCCGTTTATGGTTGGTTTATTCTTCGAACACTTCCACGTCCTGTTTATCGTTAGTTTATTCTTCCAGCACTTCCACATCCAGTTTATTATTGGTTTATTCTTCCAGCACTTCCACATCCAGTTTATGGTTGGTTTATTCTTCGAACACTTCCACGTCCTGTTTATCGTTAGTTTATTCTTCCAGCACTTCCACATCCAGTTTATTGTTGGTTTATTCTTCCAGCACTCCCACATCCAGTTTATTGTTGGTTTATTCTTCCAGCACTTCCACATCCAGTTTATTATTGGTTTATTCTTCCAGCACTTCCACATCCAGTTTATTGTTGGTTTATTCTTCCAACACTTCCACATCCAGTTTATTGTTGGTTTATTCTTCCAATACTTCCACATCCAGTTTAATGTTGGTTTATTCTTCCAACACTTCCACATCCAGTTTATTGTTGGTTTATTCTTCCAGCACTTCCACATCCAGTTTAATTTTGGTTTATTCTTCCAGCACTTCCACATCCAGTTTAATTTTGGTTTATTCTTTCAGCACTTCCACATCCAGTTTATTGTTGGTTTATTCTTCCAGCACTCCCACATCCAGTTTATTGTTGGTTTATTCTTCCAGCACTTCCACATCCAGTTTATTATTGGTTTATTCTTCCAGCACTTCCACATCCAGTTTATTGTTGGTTTATTCTTCCAACACTTCCACATCTAGTTTATTGTTGGTTTATTCTTCCAATACTTCCACATCCAGTTTAATGTTGGTTTATTCTTCCAACACTTCCACATCCAGTTTATTGTTGGTTTATTCTTCCAGCACTTCCACATCCAGTTTAATTTTGGTTTATTCTTCCAGCACTTCCACATCCAGTTTAATTTTGGTTTATTCTTTCAGCACTTCCACATCCAGTTTATTGTTGGTTTATTCTTCCAACACTTCCACATCCAGTTTATTGTTGGTTTATTCTTCCAACACTTCCACATCCAGTTTATGGTTGGTTTATTCTTCCAACACTTCCACATCCAGTTTATTGTTAGTTTATTCTTCCAACACTTCCAAATCCAGTTTATTGTTGGTTTATTCTTCCAACACTTCCACATCCAGTTTATTGTTGGTTTATTCTTCCAACACTTCCACATCCAGTTTATTGTTGGTTTATTCTTCCAACACTTCCACATCCAGTTTATTGTTGGTTTATTCTTCCAACACTTCCACATCCTGTTTATTGTTGGTTTATTCTTCCAACACTTCCACATCCAGTTTATTGTTGGTTTATTCTTCCAGCACTTCCACATCCAGTTTAATGTTGGTTTATTCTTCCATCACTTCCACATCCAGTTTAATTTTGGTTTATTCTTCCAGCACTTCCACATCCAGTTTAATTTTGGTTTATTCTTCAAACACTTCCACATCCAGTTTATTGTTGGTTTATTCTTCCAACACTTCCACATCCAGTTTATTGTTGGTTTATTCTTGCAGCACTTCCACATCCAGTTTATTGTTGGTTTATTCTTCCAACACTTCCACATCCAGTTCATTGTTGGTTTATTCTTCCAACACTTCCACGTCCAGTTTATTGTTGGTTTATTCTTCCAACACTTTCACATCCAGTTTATTGTTGGTTTATTCTTCCAGCACTTCCACATCCAGTTTAATGTTGGTTTATTCTTCGATCACTTCCACATCCAGTTTAATTTTGGTTTTGGTTTATTCTTCCAACACTTCCACATCCAGTTTATTGTTGGTTTATTCTTCCAGCACTTCCACATCCAGTTTATCGTTGGTTTATTCTTCCAACACTTCCACATCCAGTTTATTGTTGGTTTATTCTTCCAACACTTCCACATCCAGTTTATTGTTGGTTTATTCTTCCAACACTTCGACATCCAGTTCATTGTTGGTTTATTCTTCCAACACTTCCACGTCCATTTTATTGTTGGTTTATTCTTCCAACACTTCCACATCCAGTTCATTGTTGGTTTATTCTTCCAACACTTCCACATCCAGTTTATTGTTTGTTTATTCTTCCAGCACTTCCACATCCAGTTTATCGTTAGTTTATTCTTCCAGCACTTCCACGTCCAGTTTATTGTTGGTTTATTCTTTCAGCACTTCCACATCCAGTTTATTGTTGGTTTATTCTTCCAGCACTTCTACATCCAGTTTATTGCTGGTTTATTCTTCCAGCACTTCCACATCCAGTTTATCGTTAGTTTATTCTTCCAGCACTTCCACATCCAGTTTTTTTTTGGTTTATTCTTCCAGCACTTCCACATCCAGTTTATTGTTGGTTTTTTCTTCCAGCACTTCCACATCCAGTTTATTGTTGGTTTTTTCTTTCAGCACTTCCACATCCAGTTTATCGTTAGTTTATTCTTCCAGCACTTCCACATCCAGTTTATTGTTGGTTTTTTCTACCAGCACTTACACATCCAGTTTATTGTTGGTTATTTTTCCAACACTTCCACATCCAGTTTAATGTTGGTTATTTTTCCAACACTTCCACACCCAGTTTATCAACAAGATCATCAAGACTTCTTATATCAGTGAAGCCCTTATTGTTTTTGGCAATGCAATTTTTTTTTTCAACTTTTGAGACGACTTTATTCCCATTGCTGGGTTAGTCGAAGATTTTGTTTAAGGCATTGGACTACAGGTCGCTTCGCCACTTCTGTGACGACGTCGCTTGCTGTTTTGTTTGTTTATTTAACACTCATCAGAAAACAAAATACCTTACCTTCTTGTCAGCAATCCGGCATCGAAATCATTCGATCCATAAAATAACTTTATAAACTTTGTCAGGACATGATTATTTTTAGGTTTGGACCAAATTAGTTTTCATATTTTTTTTAAGTATATTTTTTTATGTCCCCATTTCACACCATAACAAAGATAAACATATTAATATAAATATCACCCAGAGGGAAATGGTTACATAATATGAACATAACAGTAAACTGTTGATATTTGATTTTTTGATTGAATAAATAGGTTGTGAAAACAAACAAAAGTGTTCAGAAGCAGATAATCTCTAGGTAAAACTATTGTAGTTTACCTAAGTTTGTCCATGGTTTGAAGTGATCATAGTGATGCTATTAATTTTCTTCCATTTGTATTCACGATAATTAAAACTCCTTCAAAATACAGTTTATTTGATGCATTTATGTCCATAAACATTGAACATGTACATTTTTTGTCAATGACTCAATAATCAATAACAATATGAACAATGCATCAAAGTAGAAGCAGTGAACACAATTTAATGGAAATAAATAACGTGTTACGACACCCAATGCGCTCGTTTTGGTAACATTTTGTTAAGAGAACTACTCTAGTTTTAGCAGTAACGTATCCGATCACATATAAAACTGAATCGCCGTTCTGCGAAACAAATAAACCTTATGTCCACCATAGTGGCTGAAGGTTATGTAGGGTTTCATTAGAGAGCAACTTTCGTGGCTAAAGGTTCGGAAAGAGTTATACAATACTTCTAAATCAAAGAACATTTGCCACAGAAGAATGTTCTGGGTGTTCTCTATCATATAATACTTCCGTGCACCTCATGTGTGGAGAAGATATGTTGTGAAACCAGAAAGTCTCGCGACGAAAAAGGTCTTTGAACCCCTTAACCACAGGTGATGATGAACCGCGGACATACTACAGATCGTCCACCATCAGTCTCAACATTATTATCTGGCCACTTATCTTTTCTTTCCACTTTAACAACACTTTTTTGCTCCACTTTTCAGACTCTCAACTACAGACCTAGGACTAGAAAACAGAGGGGCTAGATAATTGCGGGACACAATGTATTGTACACTTTGTATTGTTTTCCGATCTTGACGTACGAGATCTTTTTAAAACAAAAATGAAACAGGTTATTTTGCACCATTTATTCACCCCTACCACACGACCATACAATACAATACGCACCAAATGTTTCTCGTAATTCTGTGTTTATCGTTCCGTAAAAAGATATCGACAATATCTTTTAACAGTTTCCATCGTGTATAGATCGTGATATGTACATGACGCTGCAAAATAATAGCTATTTAGTCATAACAGTACGCTTCAGTAGAATGTACCTATTAATTCACCCCAAATAAAAAATAATATATATTTTTACCACCGGGTATCTACTTTTGCTCCAGATATGGAGCAGGTGACGTCACAGAATAGTCCACTTGTTAAATATGGGGGTGTCAAACATTGCGCCTATAACGCGATTGCCAATAAACCTAAATTTAGTCAACAAACTATCGATGACTAGCACACACATGATACAGGCATATCCTTGTTTCGTACATGTGCAAGTTCATGCGGCGACGCATTGACGTAAGTGGTTTAAAGGTTTTAGCGTCATTCTTACCGATATTGTTCCATTCTGGCCACCTCAATAATTAAAACTGTGGTCTGTGGTCGTCGAGTTATTTCAATCTGTCAGATCAATGTGGCAGGCAGTCGGAAAATGTCCTTCTGCTCCTTTTTAGGGCCATACATTCTTCTAGAAGATCAGTTGCAAAACTGAATAAACCCATTTGCTCTACGCATCTATCGTTATCTAAGTTGTTACTTAACTTTTAAAAATTAAATTATATTGACATGTCCTCCTCTTAACCGGAAATGGAATCTCCTAATACAGCCATCACATGTCAAATACATGTGATGAGATCCCAGGGAACTCTGTTTGGGGTGAATAAAGGGACAAGTACAAAATCGAAGGGTATTGTAATCATTCTCCTTTCAAGAGTCGCTATGTACACATGTACACAGCTCATGTACGCTCTATTCGAACCGTAATATCGATAATAATGTTGCAAGTCATTATATAGTAACGATTACAAAATTAATTGATGATTAATAACTAATTATTTTTGGGGGAAACTCCGCAAGCTGTATATTATATATAATATTGTCACCATGTGTGTATTCCTAGACATGTTGTCAGAGCTTGCTTTGCCGAGAACTAAATGATTAGGATAGTAAATTCACACAGGTGCCTGAAGTATTGAAGCTTAAATGACTGTTATCATCTATTGCATTTCTATTAATCCTGGCATTACCAGGAACAAAGTTTAACAGAAAGTACCTAAAAGCTTGAGGCCGCTATGTGTGATAATAGCTCATGTATTGGCCATCAATTCGAAGACTTCCGAAAGACGATTGGGAGTCCAGGATAATGAGTGCTCTGGTGAATGGAAGCCCTAGACAACCACCATACACCGCCAAACAACCTACTATATGTTAGTTTTCCTAATGGAAGTTGTTATTACATATGTATGCATCCATTCGATAACAACAATACCTACAGCACTGGGACATACCGTCCACCTGATTTATCATTACACATCACAGATGCATCGATATTTACATCGCGTCCCGAGTAAATTCTCTGACAAACTTTAATCTGATTTTTGTCCCAGTGTTACATTCCCTTTACTCTGCATATAAGTTCCGTTCTTAGATTCTTTCTCTGTGAATGGCAAGCATGTCATTGGTCATCACGTGAGACGGCATACTGAATACAGCAACTAACTATGTGCACGACACCCAGTCCTCTGTTCTTCTAGTGTACGATTTCATTTCAGCTGATATTGTTCTTACCCATCATAACCTCAAGTTTGCTATCATCTGTCGTTACATTCAGCGAATATCAGTTCTGGTGATGGTTTCATGATCTCTCTTAGAATGGGACCAACCAAATCACATCGTCTACAGGTTATAATAGGGGGAAGGTGTACCGTGCGAAGATTGCCAGTGTAGTTACGATCCTCCGCCAGCGCCTCTTAAAATGGATATGTCACTTCTGCAGAATGGAGGACCTAGAATTATAAAGGACATCATGTACGGAGAGTTGACCTCGGACATCTTTAACAAAGGTATAAAGGTATACCTTTTCCTCCGCAACAAAAACGTTTGCAAGCGTGACCTGAAAGCGGAAGACATGAACGCCTCAAACTGGAAATAACTTGACAAAAATAGATTTGGCTGGAAATAGACTGTGTGCTGGCCTGCAGATAGTGGAAAAGTTCACAAAACGTTTACCCAAACATGTGCGAGGAAAGCAAATGTAACATCTGACAAATGCCCCTCTCTAACGAAAAGTCAAGTATCTCTCTAGACTGACAGGATGTGAACATATACTTTGCCACTATGTGCCAGCAGTTTTCCTGGTAAACTTCTTTGTCAGATAGTCTGGAAGATTACATTCATTTTAAGTCTCGTAATAATTTTAGATGATCACTTTATACTATATTATAAACACCAATATTCATGAATATTTCGTAAACGGTGTAAATTGTTTCTATGTCTCACTAAATCATGTTGTAAAAAAAAGAAAATCCTCTCCTATCATGAAAAGCCACATCGCTTTACTATAAACTCCTACCACACTATGATGATTTAATTACTGAGGTCCATAGAAAGAATTTGAAGAGATGATAAACAATACTGTTTTTAGATGCAGTGACCATTCACTAAAATTGCTAAATTTTGATTTAATACCGATAGAAGGAAACCTATGCCTAACCCATGTTATGATCTCATGTTTTGGTCTCATATTTTGATCTAATGTTTTGGTCCAAT
This sequence comes from Ariolimax columbianus, assembly GCA_036924085.1. Taxonomy (NCBI): domain Eukaryota; kingdom Metazoa; phylum Mollusca; class Gastropoda; order Stylommatophora; family Arionidae; genus Ariolimax; species Ariolimax columbianus. The sequence continues at coordinate 119,624,683 of JAVGWX010000002.1, forward strand.
GTTCTAATGGCCAGAAGACAGTCGATCACACCACTAAGGCAGAAGTACTCCTACATCGTTTTAATCAATTTGTTATCTTCGTTATCAACAATCCAGTTAACCCAGTTGTACAATGGTTCTTGACTTAATTTTTATGCAGAGAAAGGTAGTAGTCTCCTCACTTCATGAAAACTGATGCACGTTACAAGTCTCCAACACGTCATCCTCGATAGCAGCGTATGTATAGAATTACATTTACTTTTTTCTAATTCTTCCTAAGACATCCTCTATTTTTTATATTGGTGTTTTATATTCTTTAACAAAAGTCTGTTTAAACGTTTTTAACAACTGCCCACAGTGGAGGAGGGGGGGGGGGGGGAAGATAAGAGCAGGAAGAGGTGCATAAAAGAGGGCCCAACAAATGTAATACTTATTTATATATCACGTACAACGCAGCTAATAATAAAACATATATTTCACAATGTAAATAAACACATTCCTGCTGAACACAAACTCGATAAGCGTTCAAGTGGCAATTCAACTGATATCACGTGTTGTCTCTCATATTGGCTACAATCTCATTCTCAACATTCGTCAGTGACGTCACTAGGAAAAACCGAAATGGTCTGGCATTGCTTCCTGATCTTGTAAAGATCGTGATGGCGTCAGGTTATGCGCTAGTATATCCATTGATATTTCACTCAGATTTTAGGAACTCTCACAAGTGATGTCAAGAATATAGAGTTGAACACATAGCATATATGATGTACAGATGTAGGGCACGGATATTTAGTTAAACAAATATTAAATATATTGTATAAATGTTTCAAATTTAGTTTAGTAAATTGACAGCTGCTGAAGTTTTAAGATTACATAGTCACATAGGAAAAATTGTTGTCTGGGATGAAGTGTTGGAGAGGTCATTGCACGAGAACACAGATGGTTTGATAGGTTGACTGGCCAGTTGCCTTCTTTGCTCACTAACAGTAATCCATGTAGCGATGTGATGAATTGAGGCGTATGCTCGTAACAGGAGATTACGCTTTTACTTTTGTCGTAATAAAAGGCTGCTCTACCACTATGCTAACCAGGCGCTCATAAAAAGACATATCAAGTGATGATAAATATTAAAATATTAACATTTATGAAATATTGCTTTATATTGCTGATTGATTCACCTTTATTTTCAAAGTAAAGAATACGATCACAGCTATCCTGGTCCATTTATAGTAAGACTGTTTTCATGAAGTTGTAGCAGCAGTTTCAATAATCATGGTTTTACATGATGAAGTTGTGATACTCCATTCACAACCCTTTCTACTCGATTGTAACAATATGCTTAGTATGTTACAGTGTCCTAATGTCTTAAACACAGGAAATGCTCAGGTATCAGCTAGTGTAATATTATTAACATTATTTAATACAACTATCAATAGTAACATTGTCCACATTGATTATCTCTGCTATTAATAGCAAAGTCGTGAACGTGATTGGATGCTGTTGTTTATAATAAATTCATAAAAATCATTTAATTTTGCCATTAATAGTAAAGTCATGAAAATGGATGAATGCTGATAGTAATAGTGGAATGAAATGATTGAACGCTGCTACTAACAGTGTAGTAATACAAATCATTCAACTCTGTTATTTTATATAAACTGTTGAAGCACAATTCAATGCTGCTCTTAATTGACACGCGCAAATATTTATTCATGATGTGAATTACAACACACAATCAATCATTCAAGGCTGCTATTAATGGTAACTTACAAAATGTATTAAATACTGCCATTAATTGTTAAATACAGCTATTTAAAACTGCTAATAGTTGTAACACACAAACAATTATTGAATGATGTTATTAATCTATATAATTGGATAAAGAACAGAAAGTATGTTTCTTTGTTTCTTATAATATTCTAATTCGCTAAATTACTGCTTACATGAAATGTGCACTAATTTTGACACTCTACCATCAAGCAGACTCTGGTTGCCTTCGCGGATTTCTTCCTACAGCCTGAACAGATTAAGGGGTGGGGGTGAGAGGAGGTGGGGGCTTGAGGATGGATGAGATTGGTAGGGTATAAGCGGAATTGGGAAAACAGATTAACAGGTGATAGGCTGGTTGAGACCCGAAAGATAATGGCGGAGGGATGGGGGTTTAGAGGTAGAGTTTGATGGTTTACAAAATATTACGGAAAAGATAATTGACGCAATAAAGGGGATCAACCGAAGGTAATAACTGGTAGTATTGTGATAAATGTTACACCTTGGGAGGACTGGCAGGAAGTGGAATGGGAGGGGGGAGGGGGCGTAAGAGTGAGGAGAGGTGCAGAAAAAAGGCCCCAAAAAATGTAACAGTTACTTATATATCACGTTCAACGCAGCTAATAATAAAAAATATATTTAATGCTGCTATAAATTGTAAAATATGAATAGTTTTTTACAAAGAAAACAATGTCAGAAAATTGCTGAGAGGTTAGTGTATACTGAACGTGTTAACATATTTGTAAGCCGAAGTGACAAAATGTGTAAGAGAAGTGAGTGTAGAGTTGTAATGAGTTTCTTAGACTTTGTTAAGTCTCTCACGTCAGGGTTAGACGCAACACACTGACCGAGATCACCATCTCAGTAGACTGACCAATGAACTGAGAATCGACACCGCGATTGTTGCAGTTGTTGAGTCTGCTGAGAAGTATAGCACTGCACAACAGACAGGATGCATTTTCATGACATTCTTCAGAACTCCTCAGGGACAAAGTTCAGTTCAGGTGCCATCTTCTCATCATAAGGTCGGCTGCAATGGATCTACAGTATACTCTTTCTCTTGTCGTAATTGTGCAATCTGAGAGACTTTTTTCAGTTCAGCTCCTGATGTTTTCCGCCCATATAAAGCGTTTTCTGCCTCCTGAACGACTGCCTTCCACCCTACCTTCCAGTATGATCTTTAACAAGGAGGTAGGTCTTGTTATATTACCAAAATAAAGTAACTGTCTAACCATGATTTCGGTCATTATTGCTCTTTTCTCCTCCTAATTTTCCAATACCACCCAATTTGTTTTCTTTTCTAAGAATTGCGACCCAATCTTCTATATCCCCACATTTCGAAGGCTTCGGTACTCTTTTCTAACGTGTTATTCATTGTCCATGTTTCTGCGCCATAAAGTAGTGACGAGCTTACATAACAGAGGAGAATTCTCACTTTCAAATTCTGATTGATCTGTTTGAATGTCAGTATGTGTCGCATTTTGTAGAATACCATCTTGGCCATACCTATTCTCTTTCAGATTTGTTTTTCAAAGCTGTCTTCATCAGTAATAATATGACCTAGATAGGAGAAACTCTGTACCTGTTCAAGTAGTTGATCTTTTATTTGTATCTGCATATATGGTTTCTTGCCACTTTTCATAATTATCATAGTATTTGTTTTCTTTATGTGTATGCCTAATCCAAATTCTTGACTTATTGTGTACATTGTTGTCACAAGCTTTTGTAATTCTTGCTCACTTGTTGCCATCAAAACTGTATCAAACGCATATTTTAGATTGTCTATTGCCACTCCTCCAATGACAAGCCCTGACATCCCCTCTATCTGTTTGAATATTTGTTCTGTGTAGATATTACAAAGACCAGAGGATAATACACATCCCTGTCGTACTCCTCTTTTTACACTTTTATTCGAAGAGTATAACTTTCCTGATGTTATTGTAGCAGTTTGTTCACTGTACAGAACATGGAGCAAACTTACGTCTTTACCAACTAGACCTATTTCTTAGAGAAATGTATTTATATATATTTCTCTGTCAGACTTCTCAAACAGAAAATTGCTTCCCTTGATCCATTAAACTTTCGAAAACGAAATTTTTCTTCTGAAACTTCCCTCTCCATTTTATCTCTTCTTCTTTCTTGTATGATTTTGAGTGGTTCAAGGGGTTTGTCATAAGTCTTTACCCTGACTATGAAAGAGTAGGAGAAAGTTGAAATTGGGCACATGTGTAGCTCATTCATCTTGTACTGAACTGGAGGAGTATGAATTTCCCTCCTCGACGGGTTTACCCGGTTTAGTGCATGGCGCAACACACCTTATTGAACGAATCTGCTACTCTAAGGGATTTGTCAGAACAATGGATAAATCAGAGGCCAGCACTGTGATACAATTATTGATGTTGCAGGGAAAAACACCTATAGAAATACACAGGAAGATGTAACCAGTGTTTGAGGAATTTTGTCCTTCGTATGCTTCTGTAAAAATCTGGTGTAGGCAGTTCAGTTTAAGTGTGCCGGTTCCCATGCTGCTAAGCTTCTAAGATAAGAAAACCATCCTCAGAGTGCAGCGATGAAAATGCTGCAAGAGTGATGACAATCATTGACCAGGATAGGAAAATGACAATTGCAAAGATATCTAGGTCAGCAAAACTGAATGAAAGTGCAGTTTTTAGAATTTTTCCCCAGACTGAACATGAGAAAAGTGTGTTCCCGCTGGGTCCCGCATCTACTGAAATGTGAACAGAAACAAACGAGGGTTAATTGCTGTGGCCAGTTGCTCAAAATGTGTCGGTCGAAAAAATAGGTTGCCGACCATGGTGACAGTAGATGAGACTTTTTTACACCATTATGACTCAGAATCCAAATTCCCAGCGTACAGTGAAAAACCCCGGACTCACCAACACATGTCAAGTCAAGAGCACAGCAATCTGCAAGAAAAGTGATGCTGACTGTTTTTTTGGGACGTCAAAGGTGTCATATTTAAAAATTACCTGCCTCATAGAAACACAGTTAATGGGCAATCTCATGCAGATTCCCTTATCAAACTAAGAAAGACTGTGACCAGAAAACGAGGGATATCAGGCACTCAAATTATGTCTTTACTTTAAGACGATGCGCCCTCACATATAGCAAGGCTTGTGCTGCAAACAGCCAACGATTTGAATTTTGGAAATTCTTCCACACCCACCATTTTCTCCGGATTTAGCTCCATAGACTTTTTTCTTTTCCCTAAACTTAAAATACACCTGAAAGGAAAAATGTTGAATTAATATTGAATTGTGATAACTGGTTTTGTTCGAAAATAAGTTATTTTATTCTCAAGGTCTTGTCAAGGTCACGCAGAGATGGCAGAAATGTGTACATTCAGGTGATGGCTAACATTGAGAAGGAAAAAGCACTGTGCCAACTTGCAACTTTCTTCTCCCACTCCTTTATGGTCACGGTAAAAACTTTGACAAGTCCCTTGTATTTTAATTGGGCGACTCATTAGACTTATTGTTCTAAAGTCTGAACATTCTGTTGCATAAGGTTTTTGGGGGAATGTTATAAACGTAAATGCTTTTATGCCGTTGAAATGCATCTAGTATTGAATATGTTATTACACAGATCAGTTAGTATATCTATACCAAATTCCTCTAGCGTCTCTATCATTTCTATGTTTATGGAGTCCGGCCCTGTTGCTTTCCCTTTTCTCATAGTTTATATCACATGTCCTACCTCTGATTCTAGGATACTAAGTCCATCATTATGTTGATGGTTTGGCTCCCGCGACAGTCCTCAAAAAGATCCATTGTAAATTCTGCCCACCTGTTCGACATGTCATTCTCATCCATCAAAATGGCACCATTCTTATCTCGGAGGCATCCCTCACTCTGGGTTACCTGTGTCTTGTTTGTTGTTTCTTTATTTTCCCATGCATTTCTCTGGTTTTAGTCCCATGTCTGTTACCTTGCATTTGTCTTCCAACCACTGTTCTTTGACCAGCCTGCTCATTGTACGTATCTCTTTGTGTAGTGATGAATATGCATGAGTGTTTTTAGCCTTCTTTCTATCTGCCATTTTAGTTACGATGGCATCTGTCATCCATTCTTGGTTTTTTTCTTAAGCTCTTTATCTGGTAATGATTTATTCGCTACGTCGATACTGGTTTTATACGTTCTTATTTAGTGTTTATTCTTCTCTCTGTGTGTCCTTCCTTGTCCTCTGATTGTAAGTTTTCATACACCTTCTTTACTGATACCTTTTTACTGTTGCCGTATATCTGGATGTTTTAGCGCTAACCTGTCTTTATTAAGTGTCTTTGTCCCTCTACACTCTGTGATTTTGAGTTGTAAATGCAATTTCATACAAACTGAATTTTGGTCTGAATTGATCTTTGCTTCTGGGTATGTCTTGGTGTTTTTGATAGTATTTCTAAATCTGTGTCTGATCATAATAAAATCAATTTGATTTCTTGTCCTATCACCTGAGCTTTTCCATGTACATAATTTTCTAATATGATGTTAACAAAAAGTTACAAATGAGAAGTTCGTTTTCCTCGAAAAATTGTATCAGCCTTTCTCCTCTTTCATTCTTTGTTCCAATTCCATATTTTCCCACGATATTTTTATATTTCCATTTTTCAACCTTACTATTCATGTCACCCATAACAATTAGTATGTCTATTGAGGTCACTGTCCTAAGTAACTGCTTTATGTCTACATAATATTCATCTAATTGCTCTTCGGTTAGAACGAGAAACTAAAACGTTCTACTCAAGATCTTCTGCGGTCGTCCTGAAAATGACATTTTGTTTTGCTGCAATATCTGTGTCTTTCGGTCAGACACATCACATTTCAGAACAGCATTTCTGTCAACTGATATGCTTTCCCACTTCGATCTCTATTTTCCAAATCTGACTGCACCAGTTTAGTCTGTTTCTAAGACATCTGCTTGGATTTAGAAAAGGATCTTAATCAGCTCTGATTCGCTGACCCGGATGTAAGCAGCCATCTATGAGTCGTCTCTTCGGCTCCTACTGTGTGAACCAATCAACACTAGTGGATTCGAATAACAACATAAACACATTAAATAGTATTCAGTGAGACAGTTTGATAATGACAACGACTATGATGATGATAAGGACAACGACCATGATGATGATGATGACAACGACCAAGATGATGATATTGACAACGACCATGATGATGATAATGACAACGACCATGATGATGATAATGACAACGACCATGATGATGATGATGACGATAATGATAATGATAATGACAACCACCATGGTGATGTCGATGACGATAATGATGATGATATTGACAACCACCATGATGATGATAATGACAACGACCATGATGATGATGATGACGATAATGATGATGATATTGACAACCACCATGATGATTATATTGAAAACGACCATGATGATGATATTGACAACGACCATGATGATGATATTGACAACGACCATGATGATGATAATGACAACGACCGTGATGATGATAAGGACAACGACCATGATGATGATGATGATGATGATGTAGCATATGTTACTTGGTTAGTGACTTCCGTCACTGACATTGTTGTAATGAAAACGTCTGCACTGATTAGTTTTCAGATACTTGGATTAGGTTTGTACCGTCACCATACAGCGATATACGTTGCAATGTTTCGTTAAGCCTGTGGCCCAGTGCATCCGATTTCAACAGGCGTTTCTGCAGGGATGCCCTCCTTAGCCTTTGGCTGTCCCCAGCCTATCTGCAAGGCAGCAGTTGTTTGTGGTCAGAGTTGTCTCTCTTATGGAAGTTGTCTTGCAGGACTATCGAGTCTTTACCACTCGTGTCTATAGGGTGTGGTGATGATATGATATGATATGATGGACTATGTACTAGTTTGTACTATCCCGGAAGAGAGGCAGTCCAGTGTGTCTGTGACCCAGGATCGTCACATCCTGCCAGAAACGTAGCATATGCATGTGAGTGCGGTATCTCCTTGCTCCCTTTATTTTCTCGGCTCCTCTGCAGTGATCGTACGCCTAACATTCTCCGCCACCTGGGAGGTTGTCACGATAGGGCAGATGTACAATTTCCGCTGGCCTGCATCTTTTCTGCATCCATTGGGATGACTGATAGCAGACAGAGGTAAAGAATAAGGCAGGAGTGCATTTAACCAGGAGACAAGCCTGGTCATGGCACGGAGATGTTGTTCGCCTGGTGTGCGGACATATCTCATGATCAAGGGCTAAGTCTCAACAGTTCGCAGTGAGGTGGCTGCTGTTCTACTTACGACACCCCGACCGAGAACTAAGTCTTCTACTGGTGGTTTCACACCTCAACGACGTTAGGGGTGAATATCGAGCAGCTCCCCGCAGACTTTGATCGGTGGAACGGCAGAGACGTTTTTCTGCGGCTCGGGTCGGGCTGAGACGCGAGTGCCAGGTCCCAACCGTATCGTTGCCTCCCGTCTCAGTGGTTCTGAAATTCCACTACAGCCAGAGTTCAAGTACAAGGCAGATGAGCAAAAAGGTTAAACTTGAGCAGGGAGTACCCCAAGGGGGAGTACTGTCACCCACACTTTTCCAGGTGTATATAAACAACATCACAGAGAATATACAAAGAAGAGTCCACAGCTCTATGTTTGCAGACGATCTGGCTATGTGGACCTCTGAAGAAAATCTCACCACAGCAAACAATCGGATGCAGCAGGCCCTAATATCGTTGGATGAGTGAGCGAACTCATTAGTGGTCAAAATAAAGGAGGAAAAAACAACATGTACGATATTCTCGCTTTCAAATAAACCCCAGAACACCAAAATAAGTCTTAACGGCAAATATCTGCGGCCAAACAACAACTAACCTATCTGGGAGTCACATTTGATCGGCGCATGACATGGAAAAGTCAGATCGAGAGGAACCAAATGAGAGCCAGAAAAAGAATGGCAATCATGAGGAAACTTGCTGGCACAAGCTGGTGAGCAGACGAAAGTATACTAAAGAAACTGTACACTGGACGAGTGAAACCAGTTCTCGAATTTGGCATTGTGGCATGGACAACAGCAGCAAAGGCGAACTTTGATAAAATTAGCGAACTTCAAAACCAAGCCATGAGAGTTATAACAGGAGGCATGAAGTCAACGCCAATTGTAGAACTTGCAAAAATTACAAATCTGCAATCCATGTCCGACAGAAGAGACTGCAGAGCCCAGCAGCAAGCAGAGAAACTCAGAAGACTGACTGACCTTCCATTGTATCAGAGACTAAATAGATTTGGAAACGGGAAACTAAGGCGAAGAAACTTTCCAGAAATAGCCAAAGCAAAGATGAGCGAAGATCCTATGAACATCATAACACACCAAAGTCCATCCCTACTGTACGCAAACCTACCTGGAAGCAGCATATCATTCCGGAGGTGGTATAAAATATACCAGGTATTGGAAACAATAACAGCCAGACTGAAAAAGAAAAAAGAGACATAACCCTGAGGTACATAACGAAAAACTACCCAAGCATGGACTGGACCCATGCATACACCGACGGTTCTGTAACAAACACAACACAGAATGGAGGGGCAGGGGTATTCCTGAGCCTACCAAATGGTAGAAAAATAATACTGTCAGTAGCAACTGGAACAATCTCAAGCAATTTCAGAGTGGAAGCATAGGCACTGAGGGCTGCAGTAGAAGTAATGCTGACAGGCGAAAGCAATGAAAGCCAGATAGTCCTGTTTACAGATGCCCTGGCCGTTGTCACAGCACTAAAAAGTCAGAAAAATACTGAACTTAATGATTTAAGAGCAGTGCTCTGTCAACTATGCCAGCAGTCCGCACCAAAAATAGTAGGGGTACAGTGGGTTCCATCCCACTGAAACATCCAAGGCAACGAGGAGGCAGACAGACTGGCAAAAGAAGGTGCAAGACTACCAGAACCAGACTCTAGTGTGACATACGTAGAGTCCAAAAGGCTTATTATGGCCAGAAACATGGGAAACAGAACATACTGGCTACACAAAAAATGATGCCTATTACCAGTTGAACAGAAAAGAGCAGGTCGTGATCTTTAGACTCCGCACAGGCCACAACAGGCAGAGGTACCACCTATTCAATAAACTGAAGATAGGTGGCACTGACGAATGCACCTGTGGTACAGGGAAAATGACTGCTGAACATCTGCTGCAAAATGGCCCGACATACGAGAATCAGAGAAAGCACATGTGGCCACCACCAATGCCAACACTAGACAAGCGGAGAAACTTTGCAGAAATAGCCAAAGCAAAGATGCACGAAGATCCCATAAACGCACTAACAACACCAAAACCCATCACTACTGTACGAAAACCTACCTGGAGGCAGGATATATTTCCAGAGGTGGTAGAAAATATACCAGGTATTGCAAACAAAAATTGCCAGACTGAAAAAGAAAGGAGAGACACTACCCTAAGCTTCATAACGAAAAGCTACCCAAGCATGGACTGGACCCATGCATACACCGACGGTTCTGTAACAAACACTACACAGAACGGAGGGGCAGGAGCATTCCTGAACCTACCAAATGGCAGAAAAATAACTCTGTCATTCGCTACTGGTAAGTACACAAGCAATTTCAGAGCGGAGGCAGAGGCACTGAGGGCGGCAGTGGAAGAAATGGTAACACACAGTGAAAATGAGAGCCATATAGTCCTTCTGACAGATGCTCTCGCCGTAGTCACAGCGCTAAAAAGCCAGAAAAACACTGAGCTTAATGACTTAAGAGCAGCACTATGCAAACTGTGCCAGCAGTCCGCACCAAAAAGGGTAGTGGTACAGTGGGTTCCGTCGCACTGCAACATCCAAGGCAACGAGGAGGCAGACAGACTGGCAAAAGAAGGTGCAAGGCTACCACAAACAGATACCAGTATCACGTACGAAGAGTCAAAACGGCTTATCAAAGCCAGGTACATGACCAAATGGGAAACCGAACATACTGGTTACACCAAAAACAATGCCTATTACCAGTTGAACCGAAGAGAGCAGGTCGTTGTCTTCAGACTTCGCACTGGCCACAACAGACTGAGGTACCACCTATTCAACAAATTGATGATAGGGTGTACCGACGAATGCCCGTGCGGTACTGGTAAAATGACCACTGAACATCTGCTGCAGAACTGCCCGACATACGAGGATCAGAGAGAGCAGATGTGGCCATTGCCAGTGGAACTGCAAGACAAGCTCTATGGTAGTGGCGAGAGTCTCAGGATGACCGCCGCTTTTTTCGAAAAAATAATGGTTACTGTCTGACTGTGTACGCAGAAGAAGAAGAAGAAGACTCCGCACAGGCCACAACAGGCTGAGGTACCACCTATTCAATAAACTGAAGATAGGTGGCACTGACGAATGCACCTGTGGTACAGGGAAAATGACTGCTAAACATCTGCTGCAAAATGGCCCGACATACGAGAATCAGAGAAAGCACATGTGGCCACCACCAATGCCAACACTAGACAAGCTCTATGGCAGTGTCGACAGCCTCAGGATGACATCTGCTTTCTACGAACAAATTCAAGTTGACGTCTGACAGCGTACGAAGAAGAAGAAAAAGACGAAGAAGAAGACTGACTTTCTTCACATCATTGTCTCCATCTGCCCCTTTGGCTTCTCCACCAATATCTACTACACACCGACCAACGGATATAGCTACCTCATCTACATTTTCTCTATTCCAAAGTAGTGTCGTGACTCACTCCTCTTTTCCCAGCTGCCTCCTTCGCCTCTGCCAGGATGACGAGAACTTATCTCTCAAAGCCCACTAGATACTTGACTTGACAATGGTCATTGTTTGTTCAGCAATAACTTATCATCGCCCCGTCCCACCCCACTCCCAAGCTACTTCTCCTTCCATCATTTTAAATTGTGTCTCATAGAGTCATAGAGGTTATTTAAAAATATGTTTTCTTGTCAGACATTTTAACCATTGACTTTAACAAAGACAATAGTCAGCTGAAGACTCTCACAATTGCCATACATATTTTCATTCAAGAATACGTGTGTAGGCGCATTCTTCTTTGAGTCCCCAAAATATGGCAAGTCCACATCAAATGTTCGGCTGGGCATGCAGTGTTGATAAATAATTTGTGGATGTGGACACATAGACCTTTATGTTACAAAGCAGACTCAGAAATGACGAACAAAACAGAATAAGCCGAAACAGATGTCCAGAAAACAAGAGGCACATTACGTAACGAGTCTATTTAAGTTGTCTAGGTACAGAAGTAGTTTAAGTGGTGCATAGAGCCATTCATGCCATGCGGAAATGAACCATTGTTATTCTGTACAAAGTACAATGTATAGTTCTATAGACGAATGCTAGAAAACCAAAAGACAACAAAAATTTAAAATATTTAGGACCGTTTAAACACAATGAAATGTGCTACATACATCAGACATTAAGCACAATGAAGTGTGCTACATACATCAGACCAAAATAGTAAACTTTTGAGCCATGTTATGATAACAGGATCGTTGGTATTGACTGACTACTTGTGGCGTTTCTAGGGATAGTAAGCGAGGTGATACATAGACCTGATAACGGTAAGTTTGGTATCTGGGTGCGGGAAAAAGGAAACATCAGAACTGAACAACAACACTTTGGAGAATTATATGTAGACATACTAAGCCGCCCACGCCAATATGATTGACACCGTGGCATGACGCACACGAGTTTTACATATAATATTGAGCGTTGATGCACTGAATATATAAGATTGCTGCTGTACATGTCAGTACATCGAATTATCTGTCTTTCTCTTATACACATACTATGATATAGATTACCAGTTAGAAACCAGGAACTTCCTGGACCAGTTCGGGTATATTTGGTCTTGTGTGGTTTCGTAGAACCCTCAATAGTTTAGAAGGAGTGCCCGTTGACTGCTCGTACAGGATTAACAGTTAAGCTCTTGTGTTTATTTGGTGGTCCAGAATAGGCCACCGGTTTAGCTCTTGTGTATGTTTGGTTGTCCAGAATAGGCCACCGGTCTAGCTCTTGTGTCTGTTTGGTGATCCAGAATAGGTCACCGGCTTAGCTCTTGTGTTTGTTTGTTGAACCAGAATAGGTTACCGGCTTAGCTCTTGTGTCTGTTTAGTGGTCTAATACAGTGACAATTGTTTAGATAGTGTGTTTATAGACAATCTCAATACAGGTGCAGCATTTATTGTGTGTGTCTGTTTAAGGGTCTAGTAAAGCTCAGAAAGTTTAAGTCTTATGTCTGTTATGTGGTCTAGTGCTCCCCGATGGATTAGATCGTCGGTTGTTATGTGGTTTAATACAGCCTAGATAATTTACACCTTTGGTCTGTTATGTGATCTAGTACAGCCCAGATAGTTTGGATCTTATTGCTGTTATGTGATCTAGTATAGGTTCTAGTTAGTAGCTCTAGCTCATGTTGAATGATCTATTACAGATCAACCAGCTCGTCGGTTTTTCTGTGATAATCATTTTGTTTTCTATGTCCGTATTTCTCTCAGGTTACTGCTCTTCTTTTCTATGTCTGTATTTCTCTCATGTAACTTATTTTCGCCATTCTAACTAAATGGCAAAGCACTTTCATTGTTTATATTCCTCCATTTCAGTAATGTAAACAGTTTTGTAATATGATTTACTACTGTCTGGAAAATATTGAAGTTAACCTCAGCTTTATATTAAGTCAAGGGAACCAATGTCTTATTTAACGAAATGGACAAATATTTATTGCCCATAGGTGTCCTCATATGGGCTAGGTTTCTTCCAATGATGAAAGTGTCGATCACAGAGCACGAACACAGTTGCTCCCAACGCGACTCTGAGATATTATCCTGGCTTGGTCATGTACCCGTGCAAATACTAGGTTGACTGGAAGAAGTAGTTATACCATTAAAAAATTCCACAACATGCCCGGTCTGTCAAATGGTGCACGACGTGACAATCAAACCAGGTACGTTGGCGGTGTAAACTAAGCTCACTATTCCTAAGCCACCGAACTTTTAACGACTTTAACATCGATTGTACTATAGTATATGCACCAGATATATCACCCTCCCCGATTAATTCATATCAAATGTACTTATATCAAAGATGACCATAACTCATTTTTTTCTTAAAATAGCAAATTAGTTTTACGTCGACATTAATTTTACTGGTCAAAGGGATATAACAGAGACACTTCTGGGGGGTTATTGCTGGGCAAAGGGACTAAATCAAACTGAAATATTGATAAAATCGATGTATGTGCGTACTTCGCTTAAGGGTGGTTCGCTTTGCAATGAAATATTTATACGGCATTTTTCAATTAGATTTGTTATTATTAACGGTCCTTAACCTCACATCTGCTTTCAATCGAGTCGATCGGTACAAATTCACATGCTTCAGTCAAGTCTATTTATAGCACACGTGCAAGCTGTTTCAATATTCTGTAACATTTACAACTTTTAAGAACGATTCATACTTATTTCGAGTCATTTATTTATAAGTAATTACAATGGCTCGTAAGTCTAGTGAAAAGAACAACAGACACGCTGTTATTTTGAATGCCGAATTAGAAATGATTAAGTTTACTGAAAAATACTGATAAAGGTAGTAAGCTATGATTGCTGCCCTAATCTGGTAGTGCTGTATTGTTAAGAGAAGCGTTTTGCGGTAATTAACAATTCTTCTTCTTCTTCTTCTTCTGCGTACACAGTCAGACAGTAACCATTATTTTTTCGAAAAAAGCGGCGGTCATCCTGAGGCTCTCGCCACTGCCATAGAGCTTGTCTTGCAGTTCCACTGGTAATGGCCACATCTGCTCTCTCTGATCCTCGTATGTCGGGCAGTTCTGCAGCAGATGTTCAGTGGTCCTTTTACCAGTACCGCACGGGCATTCGTCGGTACACCCTATCTTCAATTTGTTGAATAGGTGGTACCTCAGTCTGTTGTGGCCAGTGCGAAGTCTGAAGACAACGACCTGCTCTCTTCGGTTCAACTGGTAATAGGCATCGTTTTTGGTGTAACCAGTATGTTCGGTTTCCCATTTGGTCATGTATCTGGCATTGATAAGCCGTTTTGACTCTTCGTACGTCATACTGGTATCTGTTTGTGGTAGTCTTGCACCTTCTTTTGCCAGTCTGTCTGCCTCCTCGTTGCCTTGGATGTTGCAGTGTGACGGAACCCACTGTACCACTACCCTTTTTGGTGCGGACTGCTGGCACAGTTTGCAGAGTGCTGCTCTTAAGTCATTAAGCTCAGTGTTTTTCTGGCTTTTTAGCGCTGTGACTACGGCGAGAGCATCTGTCAGCAGGACTATATGGCTCTCATTTTCACTGTGTGTCACCATTTCTTCCACTGCCGCCCTCAGTGCCTCTGCCTCCGCTCTGAAATTGCTTGTGTATTTACCAGTAGCGAATGACAGTGTTATTTTTCTGCCATTTGGTAGGTTCAGGAATGCTCCTGCCCCTCCGTTCTGTGTAGTGTTTGTTACAGAACCGTCGGTGTATGCATGGGTCCAGTCCATGCTTGGGTAGCTTTTCGTTATGAAGCTTAGGGTAGTGTCTCTCCTTTCTTTTTCAGTCTGGCAGTTTTTGTTTGCAATACCTGGTATATTTTCTACCACCTCTGGAAATATATCCTGCCTCCAGGTAGGTTTTCGTACAGTAGTGATGGGTTTTGGTGTTGTTAGTTAATTAACAATTCAACTCCAGTGAATACTAAAGTTAATAGGAAGAAAGACAATCCATATTTCATATGTGAAGAACATATGTTCGGTCTTCAGTCTTGTTCCAGTAGTGGTAAAAGATAAGGAGTTTCAGTTCTACATCGGCTCGTCCCAGTCGACTCATCTGAAAATTTGCACCTCGTACACTGTCAGTGCAGGAAAGAAGCGAAAAAGTAAACTGGTCATCTTATTTCATAGAAGCTGCGTCCTAGCACAATGAAGTGTCTAACACATCATTTTCGACAGCAGTGCCTGCTATGCGAGTATATTTTCCTATTAAAAATCAACAAAGCTACAATGTTTTGTTAACTGAAGTTCTAATTCAGATCAATATCATAATTCAGCCTCTGAACTATGAAGACTAAGAGAATGAGATGAAACATAGAGGATGACAGTTTAGGGATAGTAAAAGTGGGCTGAGCATCAAAACTAGGAAGAATTGTTGAAGTTTCAGATGATGAAACTTCTCTTTTGTCTTCAGCGCCTTTATTATCTAAACGTTCATCGTTAGCAATGGATAAAGGTTTTCTCAAGGTTTACATTGCTTTTAACCTCTTGGTAAACAATTGCATGTTTTTGTTATTTTTGTAGACCAGGTATTTTACATGTTAGTGTAAACATATTTCGAGGCTCGTATTATGTTTGTAGACGAAACATGTAGTGTAAACATGTTTTTAGGCTTTCATATCCACCGACAAGTTTAAAAAGTCGAGATATTGCGCCTGTGTTTTTTAAAGATAAATATTATATTTACAAAAATTAAAATGTCTTTTTTGTTTTGAAAGATTTTGGCGGGAATTTCACATTGACTTAGTCTATCGTCGCCATTAGACTTATCCCCATTTGCATGCTTCTTGTCTCTCTTGCAACATTCTGGCAAATCTTGGAATCCTTCACACGTTTCTTCATTGTTATTTTAATTACATTATGTCTATTATTGTTCGGGTGAAAGGAAAGGATGCACGTTTCTCACTTAAAATCAAAAGCTAGACACGATAAAGCAGAGTTAGAAAGGCAAATTGAATGTCGAGATGGACCTAAAACTAGGACCTTTGCGCCTATATTTATCAAGTTGTGAATATAACCCGCTAGAATGAATCAAGGAAGGAAACTACTTTGCGACCATAAGGCCGGCCTTGTTCAGGCACAACAGACAGCCACGCCCACTACTTCTCGTTTTCGTGTGGTTTGAATCTTCTCTGATCTTTTATTAACTGACAGTGCAATATCGGTTCCAAGTTAAGGTCTCCAATAGTATCCCTTTACCTAACATAGACCATCACTTTGTTCTCCGCTAAGATTACAAACAGTTCTGCCTTGATAAAACGAACATCAGTCTTTCTCCTAAAAACAGTAACCCGTATTGATCCATCTTTCCCCTGAACTCAATGACCCACATGACCATCTTTCCCCTGAACCCACATTAGCGTTCTGTCCCCTGTACCCGATGACCAACGACCCGTTTTTCCCCTGAACCCGATGACCCGCATGACACATATGTACCGTGAAACCGATTACCCACATTACCCATATTTCCACTAAACCAACATGACCCATCTTTTCTTTGAAGCTGATGACCCACACGACCCATCTTTCCTCTGTACTCGATGACCCACATGATCCATCTTTCACTGCTACCCACGTAGTTGACTCCCGTGCCTGGCCAGTTCTCCGTCCTTGAACTATGCTTTAAAAAATCTAGCTCTCAGCACATTCGGTCCTTCCAGCTATATATCACCTGGAGACTCGTGACTTTCTATGCTTCCTCGACTGGACTGTATCATTACAAATCTGCAAGTAAAAGAGATGCGGTGGTAGTAGATGCGAAGGACATATACTTTAAGGAAGATAGTCTCCAAATCTCTGAACCGTCTTTTTCAATCATGAAAAGATGATACTGCTTTCCTCTTTAACATTGAGGTCATCAAAACCACGTTTCATCTCACCGGACGCCATTGTCTCCTTTCTAAAGCATTGAGCCTCTGTATTTTCCACAGCTGCCTTGGTAAACTCACATTCTACCTGGTTCCCAAAATTTAAAATAAAAACAACACCGAAATATCCATTTTCTCGACCACTTTATGTCCCTATAAGCAAGCTTCTGATTTTCTCGATAACATCTTCCAAGCTATAATGGAGAATCATCCACATTCCTCAAGGACAGAAGTCACACCTTAAACCCCTTTCTCTTCCAATGTGCTATTGCTTCTTTTTGCAAGATGTTTGTTCCTTCAGCACTTCCATCTTCCATTCGGACGGTATATCAGCGCTCTTTTACTTCCCCACAGGAAGGGTCAACCTCTCTATATTTACAACAACTCAATCGTCAGCTGAACACGACTTAACCCTCAATACCGTTTGAGTTCAATAACCAGTGGTTTGCCTGCATCCGGGGAATCGCTGCGGGTACCAAAATAGACTCTAGATATGCATGTCTTTTTAATGGGACATTTGCAGTGCCAAATTTTGTCACAGTTTTATGATTGCGTCTACCTGACGTGCAACCGCTACATCGACGACGATATAGGATCAACTGACATGCCCGTGGCTCATCTATCTAGCTTCATTGACTGCGTGAAGAACTGTTATCCATCAATCCATCCGATACATCTCTTATATTGACTGCGATAACGACTGTTATCCACCAATCCATCACATACATCTCTTACATTGACTGCGAGAACCAATGTTATCCCTCAATCCATCGCATAAATCGCTCTTACATTGACTGACTTCCTCAGAGACTAAATAGATTTGGAAAAGGGAAACTAAAGCGGAGAAACTTTGCAGAAATAGCCAAAGCAAAGATGAGCGAAGACCCTATGAACACCCTAACAACACCAAAGCCCATCCCTACTGTACGCAAATCAACAAGGAAGCAGCATATCATTCCGGAGATGGTGGAATACATACCAGGTATTGGAAACAAGAACAGCCAGACTGAAAAAGAAAGAAGAGACATAACCCTGAGGTACATAGCGGAAAACTACTCAAGCATGGATTTGATCCATGCGTACACCGACGGTTCTGTAACAAACACAACACAGAACGGAAGGGGAGGGGTATTCCTGAGCCTAACAAATGATAGAAAGATAACACTGTCAGTGGCAACTGGAAAATTCTCAAGCAATTTCAGAGCGGAGGCAGAGGTACTGAAGGCTGCAGTAAAAGCAATGCTGACAGGCGTAAGATATGAAAGCCAGATAGTCATGTTTACAGATGCCATGGCCGTGCTTTCAGCACTACAAGGCCAGACAAATTCTGAACTTAATGATTTAAGAACAGTACTTTGTCAACTATGCCAGCAGTCCACACCAACAAGAGTAGTGGTACAGTGGGTTCCATCCCACTGTAACATCCAAGGGAACGAGGAAGCAGACAGACTGTCAAAAGGAGGTGCAAGACTACCACAACCAGATTCTTGTCTGACCTACGAAGAGTCCAAAGGGTTTATTAGGGCCAGATACATGGCCAAATGGGAAACAGAACATATTGGCTACACAAGAAATGATGCCTATTACCAGTTGAACAGAAGAGAGCAGGTCGTGGTCTTCAGACTCCGCACAGGCCACAACAGACTGAGGTACCATCTATTCAATAAACTGAAGATAGGTGGCACTGACGAATGCACCTGGGGTATAGGGAAAATGACCGCTGAACATCTGCTGCAAAATTGACCGACATACGAGGACCAGAGAAAGCACATGTGGCCACTACCACTGCCAATACTAGACAAGCTCTATGGCAGTGTCGACAGCCTCAGAATGACAGCTGCTTTCCTCGAACAAATTCAAGTTGACGTCTGACAGCGTACGAAGAAGAAGAAGAAGACTGACTTTCTTCACATCATTGTCTACATCTGTCCCTTTGGCTTCTCCACCAATATCTACTACACACCGACCAACGGATATAGCTACCTCATCTACATTTTCTCTAATCCAAAATAGTGTCGTGACTCACTCCTCTTTTCCCAGCTGCCTCCTTCGCCTCTGCCAGGATGACGAGAACTTCTTACTCAAAGCCCACTAGATACTTGACTTTTTTCGAAGCATTTGTATCCTGAGGTCCCTATCACCTACACCATCTAGCCATACCCTGTTAAACCCTACACTGACATCCTCACACCTACTATCCGACCTACCTCTGGAAGTATCAAACTTGTCCACACAGATCCTCTGTCAGAATGTGATATTTTATTCCGCCACCTCCCATCCTTCATTCTGATCCCTACACACTCCAGCTATTTTGTTATCCGCCGTTGTCTACACCAGACAATAACGTAAGTAATTATTTGTTAGCAGCCGTATCAACACTATAACCCCATGGGCTCAATGCCTTGCAATAACAAACGTGACTGTGTTATGTACCCAAATGTCATCCAAACACGCTGGCATCAAAGAGCTATCCCATGTCAAGTCCCTCAACCTCATTAATTCAACAATGTGTCGCTAGCGTGCGCATGACATCCATCTATTAGACTGACTTGGATCTTTGTTCGCGCGTCTGGCAACACCGCAAAGACTTATAGAAAAATGATTTCCCCCACTCGCAAGTCACTTCAGTGGCCCTGAGCACCGAATAAAAGGTTAATGTTAGTGTTACTGGCATCATCTCAGGATCGACTGCTGATTAGCTTTGAGTGTCAGCTGGAGGACATACATCCTCGACACATGGAATGTAGCAGACACATTTGTCAGTGTTTTCATTCTTCAATCTGTTTTTCCTGGAGACGCTGCTGACCATTCGAAGACATCTAATCGCAGCTAGATGTGTTGCTCTCTCGTGCATTGAACACGTATTTGGTTTATATGTAGCAACAGTTGGTACCCATCGCAATGAAAGATGGCAACGTCATTAGACTTGAATTGTGATTTGGGATCATATAAGATCATATTAGGGTTGTCGCACATCCAGTACTTTCAGGTACGGCCCTTTCTCTAAGTCTCGTTGATTACGTTTCGTTCAGAGATATGAATTCCCTGTAGGATGGTAGTGCTCAATGTACACCGGTTCTGTGAAATTGTCTGGCCAGGTTGTGGCATAGATATAAATACAAAAACAATCACTTATGCAAAATTCTGAAAACTATTTTGGTATTGTTGAATGACCACATTTACACCTTTGTGCGCCTTGAAAGCGCGTTCATTAAGTGGCGGATTGCACTAGCTTTCCACATATCCGAAAGTGCTGATGAAGGTGGACCGGGGTCTTCCATGCGTTTATAGTATGCTTGACTTCATCTGCGTGTCGCTCACTGCCATGTGGATCACGTGGATCTCCATCCTCGTTAATCAGGCTGCCAAGAAGAACAGTCATTACATTATTCTTGACCTTGATTGTCATGTTTGATAACTATGTTTTGACTGACCAAACGCTAGTCTTCTCTCTCCCATGAAAAATGTCAAGTTGTCCGAGGGCAGTTTGAGAAGATGCCTTGGAGAAGATAATTTCGTAAATGCGCAAGATTTGCACGTGGGCTGTACGTTTCCTTCAAGCTTGGAGTATCATTTAGATAATGTGTTATTATTTGTCAAAGTAGTCACCATTGTGGCAACGTAAGACGTTTAGCTGTGGCGTTGTACTTATCCTATGAATGATATCCTAGTCACTCGGACCAAAATAAGATTGGCAAAGTCTAGGTTTAGCTGAGTAGTTTAGCAGTTGCGTAGTACGTATCTAAAGAGCTTCAACTTGTATCCACACCACGACACGACGACACACAGGAAAACGCAGTAAACACTATCCTGAATGGAAACATAGCATTATCGGTTAATATGCATATCAGCAACAAAAAACAAAGTACATCTAAACTAAACACTCATAATATATTGAACTACATCGTAAGTTTTTAAGCAATAGCTTTTGATAGTTTTACCAAAATGACATAACCCAGGCTCTTGCCGCTGCACTCTCGTTATCTGCACACTAAACACACAATCACAAACTCGCCCTCACAATCGGATTACGTACTCAGTCATTCTGTGCATTCACATATAATCAGATCACCTTCAATTAGGTGATCTGTACATCTCCATACAATCGGTTCACGTATGCTCATGCCATCTGTGCATTTATATGTAATTAGTTGACGTCACTTATAATCGGATCATGTACTCACTGATGGTCACATACTCAGTCGATCTGTACATCCACATATAATAAGAACACACATCGTTCCCAAAGTGTCCTGCACATACCACATACATTCATATCTCCTCCATAAGGCGATCTGTACATTCGCATACAATTAGATCACTTACAATCAGGCGTTCTGTGCATTCACACTTACTTAGATCACTTCACATATTCACACGAATATGTCCATTTATTTATAATTATATGACGCATCGTTCACTTGGTGTCCTGCACAAACGACAAACATTCAGATCTCTTACAGTTCACAAGGTGTCCAACATAAATACCTATAGAGCGACTAGCCAAAACTCGAGCTGTGTGCTGGCCCAGTATTTCTGCAAACTCACTCTCACTCTTAGATTACTTACCTCCTATCAGTCTCTCTCCCAGCCAGTCTGATTGAGTTTACCTTTGTAGAGTATGTTATAGTCCCAATCAACACCATGACTGTCCAATGGTCTCCTGTTCGTTGTCTGACTTAGCCATCAATCTAATTTGGAACTACCCCCAACTAATTGTTATTGGATGATTATCCCATAATCCCAGTCACTCTAAATATCGTAGCCGGTCGTGGCGGCGTCTGACTGTCACCAACCCCTCCCCACCCCTAAACTACTCTAATTTAGAACGCCAGAGTGGTCAGCTACGAACCTTGGCACGCATTCAGGCAACCTTTGTTCCTAGGGTCGCCAGCTTAATTTACCCAGCCCTAAACGCCCATGCTCCAGCTGGAAATTTTACAGCATCACTGTCCACATAAACGTCAACGTCGACAAGTTGCTGCATCCTGACGAGGACAAACTCAGACATCTTCTCCCGAAATAAAGCTGATTTGTTGGGGGTCGGTGGGCTCTTAAGCTTGTTTTCCATAGACTGCTGTTTTTGTTTTTTAAAAAGTCATAATGATGTGCCCATGACTCGTCGACAATGACAATCCATCGGATAAAGACATTGTATTTCAGTTAATTTTACGTCAGATGTTCCTGACCCACTTGCTGTCGACGCTGTATCATACCCTGTGTCAGCGAGGGACACATCTCGCACACACTTTCCTATACACACGTAGTGGATGAATGCAAAGGATTCGCGCAATTAAAAAAAAGATATTCTTTTGGCGTTCGCCTTATTTTTTAATTTTCCAAGGCGGTGTGCATTGCCCTACAGTTTTTGTTTTGTGCCTTTCGGCTCAGTGCATCCAACTTCGGCATGCATTTTATATAAGGGTCTGCTTCCTCGTGCATTTTTTAAGGGATTGCTTCCCCGGGTAACGGCCGGTGCTGTGATGAGGATCGAACCCAGCACCTTCCGGTTGTGAGCCGTGTCACTTAACCACTAGCCCACGCCGTCCCATACTCGCTCATTTGAAATCATAAACATGGCCGCGATATGTTTCTGCTTGACACGGCGATTGGCATGAATCATTTCGTCATCACGAGCTTGGTGCTGTGTATTCACAGCTGTCATTGTCATGCAGGTTGGTTGTGGCTGGAGTGTCGTTTTTTTACAATTCTCGCTCGCCTCCTGACATTCACACAGGCGTCACCATATACTGCAGTCAATTTTCGGTGCATGTAGATGGGCACAACCTTTGGCTGTCATGAATTCGATCACATCACGTTAATGTAACTTGATTTCCATGTAGGTCGTCATTTTACTGTCTCATGTACCCAAGCGTCATGTTTAATGTGTATTACACTACATGCCCCTATAGTCACTTCATTATATATAATTTCCACATAGGTGTCACGTGGCTATGTGCACTGTTGTTATAGTTATGGCGCTGGAGGTAAAACGATTCTAATCGCCATTGTAAAATTAAGATTATATGCAGACAAACGTCCATGCTTAGTACACTACATATCCAAACTTGAAGCACGCTCAGCGCGTTGGTATTACATCAATCATGTACTCCTACGTGTCAGACACAAGAATAAGAACGTCAATCATACAGTCAATCAAATCAATCAACAGTACGCTTAGGTGACTAGGGCTCGTCGCGTCGAATGACCATGTCCATGACCACGTCTGATGGCTGCGTCCCAGGTGGCCTGTATATCTGTTGGGAATATGGCGATCTGTTTTAGCTAGGTGTTGCGAAGACGGTCCTGGGGACGGCTCCAGGATGTGCACCGCTTCTTTTCGTAACTCGCCCCCACAGCATGTCGAAGAATCGCAGGCTGTGATTCCCTGGAAAGGCGAACAACGTAACCCAAAAAGGGAGAGACGACGGTGATCAATAATTGAGACAATGTCTGCAAGTTAAGTACGTCGAATAACTTCACTGTTGGAAATCATGCCATGCCAGACGATCCCGAGTATGCGTCTGTGGTTGCGCAGGTGAAAGGTCTCAAGACTCTGCCGGTCCTGCTGTAGTAGTGTCCAAGACTCGGAGCCGTACATGAGAATAGAGACAATGCGGGAGGAGCAGATACGAAGCCTGGTCTCCAGAGAGAGCCTTCGTTGGAACCATACTCTGCGGAGCGAGTGTAAGGATGAAGCCGATAAGCCCATACCGTGGCTGCTCTGCGCATCAGAGAACTGTCTGCTGCCGAGGTAGACGAAGTCCTCGGTGGCTGCAACAGGGTTGTCGTTCTCATTCATACTCTGCGCAGAGGGGGCCCTAATAAGGTCTTAAATTTTCGTCGTTGTCCAGGAAATGTGCAAACCTAGGTAGGTAGCCAATCGATCCAGTGCCTCTATGGGGCCTGAGAATCATAGCCCGGTATGACGACCGCATCAGCATAGACGGGATCATTTACCCATGAGTCGCCGACAAGGACCTCTGCGTTGTGTGCAGAAGACTGTGTGAGGTTCCTACAAAATAAATTCCAGGCTGCCGCCAAGAAGGACCTTGAATACCATTACAACTCCATAGCCGACAGCGTCCAGCAAGTTCTAGTGCGCAACGACATGAGAGCGACATACCGTGCACTAAAGGCACTCATCTCCAATCCCTCCCAACGTCCCCTGGAACCCTCAATGTCTGAATAAGTCCGATGGAATCCCCTTGCACCTCAAGAGAGGAAATAGCTAGCAGGTGGGTCGAACATTACAACGCAGCCTTGAACCACACTCCCATCACCACTTCACCAGATCTACTCCGTGAGTCTCTCACATCAACTCCTGACGATGACACCAGCCCTGACTCCCCTGCCATTTCTGACGTTAAGGAACGACGACAGAGCCGTGGGCCCCGACAATATTTCCGCTGAGCTTTTAAAGTGCATCCTGGATCAGATGACCATCACCCTGGACCCGTAGACCTCAACCCTGGACCCGATGACCACCACCCAGGACCCGTAGACCACCACCCTGGACACGTAGACCTCCACCCTGGACACGTAGACCTCCACCCTGGACACGTAGACCTCCACCCTGGACCCGTAGACCTCCACCCTGGACCGGTAGACCACCACTCTGGACCGGTAGACCACCACCCTGGACCAGATGACCACCACCTTGGACCCTATGACCACCACCCTGGACCAGATGACCACCACCCTGGACCCGATGATCACCACCCTGGACCCGTAGACCACCACCCTGGACCAGATGACCACTACCCTGGACCCGATGACCACCACCCTGGACCAGATGACCACGACCCTGGACCAGATGACCACGACCCTGGACCCGATGACTACCACCCTGGACCCGTAGACCACAACCCTGTATCAGATGACCACCACCCTGGACCAGATGACTACGACCCTGGACACGATGACCACCACCCTGGACCCGTAGACCACCACCCCGGACACGATGACCACTACCCTAGACCCGATGACCACCACGCTGGACCCGTAGACCACCACCCTGGACCCGTAGACTACTAACTCTCCGCAACGGTGTGGAACACTGGCCAAGTGCCAGTAGCAACGCGTGACGGAATAATAATTTCCTTGTACAAAGGAAACGGCTCCCTCCCATGTGGAATGCGACAATTACTCTACTGTCCGTCCCCGGCAAAGTCTTCGCATATGTGCTCCTCTCCAGACTGCAGATCCTTTTAATGAGTCCTTGTGCCCTCAAATTCAGGGTTCATATATTCTCGCTCCACCATTGACGCAATTTTTCTTTCTCCGCCAACATTCGACTGGGACGGGATCACACAGAGGAGTTCTCTACATCATCTGGTGTCCGATAAAGCTGCGTCCTCGCCCCTGCGCATGTCTGCTGTGCTATGAACTGGACTATCAAACAGTCTAATCATACACAATAGTCAAAGGCCGAAAGAAACAATTACACAAATGTACAAGAATAAAATGAAAGAAAATAATACAAAGAGCCGCATGCAGAATTAACAAGTACAAATGTAAATGCTTTATCATGTAATACTTTATTGCATATCAAAAATGTTTCTGAACTGCAAAAATAAAATAGATATAATAAGCTCATAGTGGCAGTGGTGTCATAAAGAAAGGGATTGATCTGCCAAAAGGTAAAGGTGGACTGATAGCAGCTACTGCTGTCCGGGTCAAGTGTTCAAGATTTCATTGTACGAAGCTACATCGTGTTTGTGAGGTGGGGTGGCCGGTTCCCTTCCTCGCTACTATTCTCTTTTCATATCAGTAAGTCAGGTTAGAATTTAAAGATATGCCGACTGGAGAGTACTGGTAACAGGACTTGAACCCCGTACTTCTGCTATAGAGAGCGAGTGCAATACCATTAAACTTATCAGACGCAGATTGATTTTACAGAAGTTTAAATTCAGTCGTTTGAAACAACAGCCAATCAGAAACAAATTTTGTTGACATCCAGCACCGCAGACATTTATTATTAGTAATTAAAACGGTTATATATATATTCATAATGCTAACATTTATTAAAGCAGGTTTTGTAGACCAGAAGTAACACGTTTATATCACCCTCATTGTAGCATGAGGGCAAGTCTGACGCCCTAACGTCCTCACAAGAATGAACTAAATGGTCTTAGATCATCATTAGGACAAACCTTATTGTCCAAGCAGAATATTGAGACTGACGCAATGAGCCAAAGTCGTCGTAATAACAAGCTTGACGGCTTATTGGCCACACGAAGACAAACGTGATGGGCTATTGTGAAACGTGTTCTATATTGTACAAGTTCTATATTTCAGTTTGGACACAACAAACGGGTATCACCAATGACGATCAACGGCATTACCGTTCCAGAAAAATAAATAAACATAGCATGTGTGAGAGCGATATAACTAGTAATCTCGAAAAAGGAATTAATACAAACATAAATTAACAAACGCCAAACAATATAATGTATCTAATTAAGATGTTTGTCCATCAAGAAAGTTGTGATAGACCTGGGAACCTAACATGCGTATAACTTTTTGCCAATGAAACTGAACTGCATACAATTGATCCAGAATTCCTCTTAAGCTGGATATGGTACATTAAAAATATTATTAACGTATGCTCCGCCAATTGGAGAGATAGATTTAACCACAATTTAATCATTCAGATGGGATATCATGCTGAAGTCAGATGTGTCGGACCGGAAGATACAAATATCGCAGTCAAGCTGTAAACTACGACACGACGCATTCCGTTCTTTGGACTACATCCTGCTACTTACAAAGCCCTTTTCAAGGTTTGGTAGCAGGAGTTTAAGATTGAAAGAAGAAGAAGAAGACGAAAAAGAAGAAGAAGAAGATGTATACATATTAAGAGCTATAAAGATGACGCAATATGAAGCAGAGATTATTGCACGGAAAATACATGAATTATAGTAGAGCCATTATACTCTTCTTCATCCTTATTAATCACAAGCAGACAGTCTACTTGTTTCCCAATGACAAAGGTTCATTCATTGTTCCATTTATATTGTCATTATCAGTTGTCAGAGCGTGGTCAGAAATGTCCAGCTCAGCAACCAGTTTGCAGCTTTTCGAGCCGTGTTTCCGGAACATTTTCGCTTTCCTCATTCTGCTATAATGGGCCCACGGCTATGCCACCTGGTCACTCAATTGTAGCCTTGTCATTGTCTTGCTGTTATCCTGTCCAAACAATCATCAAAGAAGCAGCGGTTAGTTGAATGGTTTAAACACCAGCCTCAGACTAGGAGGACACACGATCAAAACATCATTAACGCATACATTCCATGTTCTATCGGAGATTATAACCTTGCCTATACAGCGCGTGGTGCTAGCAGCCATTATTCCTCAATCATATCAATATTCCCGATGGACCTCAGAAATAGGAATACACGACATGTTTGTTTGTTTGTATAAAAAAAGTAGATATCATCAGCTTAAATTACTAATAGTTTATCTAAAGAACACATTTCAACACATTACAAGATCTTCTGAGATGCAAAGTGATAAAGCGATCGCTTCTCGTGTCCAAGGTACGATATTCGATTTTCATTATTGAAACGTCTCAGCCGTAAATGGATACATGGTTTACTTTTTAGGTAAAGAGAGTCAACGAGGACGGAAACTGTCTACCCCACTAGACATAAAGCTGAAGCCTCCTACAATCAAGTATCGAACCCTTCATCCCCGAC
This sequence comes from Ariolimax columbianus, assembly GCA_036924085.1. Classification (NCBI taxonomy): domain Eukaryota; kingdom Metazoa; phylum Mollusca; class Gastropoda; order Stylommatophora; family Arionidae; genus Ariolimax; species Ariolimax columbianus. Next base: position 119,652,752 of record JAVGWX010000002.1, read on the forward strand.
AGCAGTGTCCGATATGGGACTGTCTTTACTTTAGAAAGCAGACAACAAACGCATTGTTACGTCACTCATAATAACAGCTCCAGGTCATAAGGTTTATTCAAGCAGTAGGAACATGGATACCGGTTGAAGCTGAGCCAATCCGCAGCTCTCCTGCTTGAGTTCCCCAGCATTACACCGATACTCCAGCAGATGACGGACTTCTAGGCAAGGCCTCATAAACTGTAATAGTATGGCTATCACAGCAATTCTATATGAGAGGTGACGTTTTGAGTCTATGCAAATCAGAGAAGCTACATACTACCGAAAGAGCAATGGTGCGAAGAGTTTTAAATATTTCACTAAGAGACCCCATCCGAAATACCGACATCCGCCACCTAACAGAGTACCAGAATGTCGAAGAGACTGCGTCAATAAGAAAGTGCAAAATGGATCGGCCAAGTAGTCCGCATGACTGACGATAGATGGACGACTATGGTGTCTGTCTGGTGGTTATACCACTATAACCGCTTGTCATATATACTGAATGTAATGACTTCTATGAACAGCGTGCCCAATCCAAAATCTAATGTCAATGTGGCACTACTCTCAATGCACGTCATAGAGGCGTAATGAACATTGTCAGAGTTTTGTACTAGCACAGTAGAATCAGGGTGGTGAAGTGGTCACTTGTATATGCCTTCACATTATCAGAAGCATGATGACCTCTATGATTCTGACCGACTTGCCAAGAGTCAGCCTGTTCTAACTTCATTAGTCTATGTATCATTTAGCAGTTTATAATACTGCTTTCATTCCGACGCACACTGTTTCTTTTATCAAAGATAATGTCCACAGTGTGGCTACAAGTTCATACTTCCTAAAAAGAGATGGTCTCAACATGGAAAGCGGTGGTCACATTCTACAAAACTAATAATTTAATTAGATACGATCTTCCGAGACCAGGTCAGGCGTATATTGTTGCATTAACTCACGTCCTTCTCTAAACATCGTTGTTCAGTTCTTCACTGCTTTCTTTGACACACTTTTATCATCATACACTGCCTGCATTCTGCGATGAATACCAACTGGTCGACATCCTTCAGCTGTTAGAAACCGAATCACCGCTAGCTGATCAACTCTGGACGGATTCCGAATCACACCGACGATTCTGTAACAAACACAACATAGAATCGAGGGGGATGGGTATTCCTGAGCCTAACAAATGGTAGACAAATAACACTGTCAGTGGCAACTGGAAAATTATCATGCAATTCAGAGCGGAGGCAAAGGCACCGAAGGCTGCAGTAAAAGCATTGATGACAGGCGAAAGCAATAAAAGCCAGATAGTCCTGTTTACAGCTGCCCTGGCCATGGTTACAGCACTAAAAAGCCAGAAAAATACTGAACTTAATGATTTAAGAGCAGTACTCTGTCAACTATGCCAGCAGGCCGCACCAAAAAGAGTAGTGGTACAGTGGATTCCATCCCACTGTAACATCCAAGGCAGACAGACTGGCAAAAGAAGGTGCAAGACTACCACAACCAGATTCTAGTGTGACCTACGAAGAGTCCAAAAGGTTTATTATGGCCAGATACATGGCCAAATGGGAAACAGAACATACTGACCACACAAAAAATGATGCCTACTACCAGTTGAACAGAAAAGAGCAGATCGTGGTCTTCAGACTCCTTACAGGCCACAACAGACTGAGGTACCATATAATCAATAAACTGAAGATAGGTGGCACTGACGAATGCACCTGTAGTACAGGGAAAATGACCGCTAAACATCTGCTGCAAAATTGCCCGACATACGAGGACCAGAGAAAGTACATGTGGCCACCACCAGTGCCAACATTAGAAAAGCGCTATGGCAGTGTCGACAGCCTCAGGATGATAGCTGCTTTCTTCGAACAAATTCAAGTTGACGTCTGACAGCGTCCCGCCATGTTTTCAACGGTCTGCTTAGGAAACTATGAATCGGAGGATAATAACAATTTTCAAACACTGATGGTTGATATGTGCTGTTTACACCAGAAGTGACGACAGTATGCGCATCTTACGTATGTTCACTTGTTGCAGCTTGGTCCGGTTTCATTTGAACACACCTCGAATATAGTATTGATCGACCTTGCTAACTGTTTATCTTTTCTAACTTCGTATTTTAAGAAAAAGCTGAACAAACTTCTTTTTCTCCTAAAAGAGAGCAACCACACCAAATACAGAACGTCACAAATTTTTTAAAGACAAACTACGAAAAAGCAAGCTGACTAATTACTGTACGGCACTGTACCGAACCCAGTAAGTTGACTCGCTATACAGCTTCATAATAATAATACTATTCCACATGCCAATGAATACTGCTTGGGTAATTTATTTGCCTCTTTGTTTTGCCAATTGAGAATAACAGTAGGAAATTATCTTGGTTGTAGAGGTCTACGAAGTTCTTTTTAACTTGTATCTGCTAATATGTTTTAGAGTCTGTATCATGTTGCAAGAAAGCACTCATAACAGTTTAAACCCGTCAATATTAAGTTATTCAAAGAAAGAAACAGCTAAGATGCTCCTTGTATAATGTTTGCAGCCCGGAGCACGCTGATCTGGGAGCGATGTGGTGAAGCTTAGAGTTTGTGATCGCGAAGAGGAGTCGTATTTCCGGTGTATGACGGTAATAAAAAAAGTCCGTAAATCCTTAGCGAAGTAAGTGGAAGCGCTGTATTTCGGCGCATTACTATAAAAGTCACTTTTTTAAAAACATAGAAATTTGATTTTATCAAAAAGAATTAAACCTCAAGACATTTGTATCTGAAATAAAACGGTAGTTTATTGGCACATGCTACACATTGGACTGATACCAAGACGCATAACAATGTGTTACCATTGTTTGTTTTTATTGCATGTACATTGGCCAAGGGGTAGGACAGCTGTGCAAGCTGGCCAATGTGTAGCACTACTGTCCACGATATAAGAAACCTGGACAATGTGTAGCACAAATGTTCACGATATAAGACACCTGGCCAATGTGTAGCACAACTGTTCAAGATATAAGACACCTGGCCAATGTGTAGCACAATTGTTCACGATATAAGACACCTGGCCAAAGTGTAGCACAACTGTCCAAGATATAAGACCCCTGGCCAAAGTGTAGCACAACTGTCCAAGATATAAGACCCCTGGCCAAAGTGTAGCACAACTGTCCAAGATATAAGACACCTGGCCAATGTGTAGCACTACTGTCCACGATATAAGAAACCTGGACAATGTGTAGCACAACTGTTCACGATATAAGACACCTGGCCAATGTGTAGCACAACTGTTCAAGATATAAGACACCTGGCCAATGTGTAGCACAATTGTTCACGATATAAGACACCTGGACAATGTGTAGCACAACTGTTCACGATATAAGACACCTGGCCAATGTGTAGCACAACTGTTCAAGATATAAGACACCTGGCCAAAGTGTAGCACAACTGTCCAAGATATAAGACCCCTGGCCAAAGTGTAGCACAACTGTCCAAGATATAAGACACCTGGCCAATGTGTAGAACAACTGTTCAAGATATAAGACACCTGGCCAAAGTGTAGCACAACTGTCCACAATATAAGACACCTGGCCAATGTGTAGCACAACTGTCCAAAATATAAGACCCCTGGCCAATGTGTAGCACAGCTGTACAAGATATAAGACACTTGGCCAATGTGTAGCATAACTTTCCAAGATGTAGGACAACTGTCCAAATTGTAAAAAACTTTACATGGTGCAGGACAACTGTGACATGTGGAGGAGAACTGTACAAAGTGTAGAGCAATTGTCCAGAGTGTAGAGCAACTCTCCAGGGTGGAGAACAATTGTCCAAAGTGTAGAGCAGCTGTCCAGCGTGGAGGACAACTGTCCAAAATGTAGGGCAACTGTCCAATGTGTAGGACAACTGTCCAATATGGAGAGTAACTGTCCAAGGTGAAGGACAGTTGTCCAATATGTAGAGCAACTGTCTAAGGTGAAGGACAGCTGTCCAATATGTAGAGCAATTGTGCAACGTGTAGGGCAACTGACCAAGTTTTAGAGTACCTGTCCAAAGTGTAGGACAACAGTCCAATGTGTAGAACAACAGTCCAATGTGTAGAAGAACAGTCCAGTGTGTAGAGCAACAATCCAATGTGTAAAACAACACTCCAATGTGTTGGACAACTGGCCAAGGTGTGGGATAACTGGCTAAAGTTAGTGGTGGAGGACGTATTCATGGGCCATCAGAACGCGTAATTCGAATATTTTCTGTCACGGCACTTATCAAATACCAGCGCATGTTCGCCTTAATAGGACACATATTTGAAGGAATGCAGTAAAACTGTAAATATGGTATTTTAAAACAATTGCTTGACCAATCTAAAGTCCGTGCTTTCTGGGCTTAACTAATTGTTGTATTGACATCTGTATTTGATCTATTTCTAGGTGTTTACACTTGTATTGATGGGAGAGAATATCAACTGTCAGGATAAGATGAAACATGCTGATCAACACCCCAATCATGTCCACATCGGTCAAATCAAAACAGGCCTTGTTACTAGCCAGACCAACGAGAATGGAATAGACACACAGTTCCCCATAGTGGTGAGTATACTTATAGTCTTCTCATTACTCAACAGTTTGAATGACTCTACCGCTTTCTTAAATCTGCATGCAGATGTAAGACGAACCACTGTAAACTGCTACCAACGAAACGTTGCCAAGAGTTGACTTAGTACAAATAGATTCCAATGTTTCAAACAATGTTAGATGTAATTTTATGTTATACAAAAAAATGATACAAGTTTGTTTGTCCTCGAAAGCATTCACTCCCATGGTTATTATTATAATGTGTGTAGCCTATATGTAAATCAGAAGGTAGCTATTAGTAGATTGCACATGTCATATACAGCGTTGTCGAAGGATCCCGTACTGTCAGTGAAATATCCAACGGGATATATATAATTGGAATCGGTCATGATTATTGTATGGTTTCTTTTACTGTTGATAAGTACTGCATACAGAATTGCTGTTTATAAGCTGTCTCCGCCTGGATCGTGCACATGCTTTAGTTAAAGACCACTATACGATTGACTCTTTAATCTCTGGCAAGCTTAGCAGAGGTTGTTTAGACTCAAGGTCATCACCTATTTGAGCCCTCGTCACATTTCTGCCATCTGGAGCCTTAATAAACTGACCTCTCTTGTCAGTACTACTTCTGTCAGCGATAAGTCCATCAGTTTCACTACTGCTAGAATGTAACCTGCCCTTATCCACGTCACGATGCTTTGCATTAGCAATGTTGCTGGATCTGCCATTTTTTAGTTTTGATGGAGGACCAGCTTTTGTATGTACAACGGTCTTTGGCAAAATATTGCTGGAATCACTACCTACATCGTTACTGTCCAAATCTCTCACACCATTTCTATACATGATGGAAAATGGTGATTGTTCATAAACTGTGTCCACATTTCCAGGAACAATAGTAGAGTCGTTGGCCAGAGTTGACTCATTGACCTTGACAGAGTTTGCATAGCTTAACTCGGGCACATGATTAAAATTAGCACCACTCCCGGCTTCTGAAGTTGTATTATTATTTACATTCTGTTTCATAATTCGCCGTTTTCGTCTGCGTACTACCACAATAATGACAATAACGCAACACAGGATGATGAAGGCAATGCCTATGGTTATCACAACAGCCATAATTACCTCCTTTTTTGCCTTTTCATTGGCATGGAACGAAGGCACTTTATCAAGGCTTGATGAGTTTCCATTTGTCGCAGGCGGCGGCTTATTCTGATTAACATTAATCAGGACTCCGTTGTCTGACACTTCTGTTGATACGTTCCACATTTTTTGAGATGATGCGACTGTTGTTCTATCTGATGATGTCAATACAACTGATGATGTCTTTATTTTATGTATGATATATTTGTCTATTTGCGTCTCATTAGACAATGTTGAAGATGTTATTTTAGTTATATTCGGGGCTCCCTCACCTTGCGTAGGACATAAGCATTTGGCGCCACAATTTTCAACATCCGACGAGTTCTGCATGAAGCTCATCTGCTCATCCAAGCTGGACCAGATTAATCCCACACAAGTTGAACCACAACAATCATGGTTCTTCAGTCGAAAAAATTGAGCTGCAACCCCGGCATTGCATGCAGAGGTCCGTTGTTCTATCTGATGACAAGTGATTTGCTTGCTTCCTGCAATGTGCAAGCAGCTGTAGTATTTACAGAGATTGCTTTCTCCATGGAAAGTTCCATTTTTCTCAATCAGATCAACAGTCAAAGTAAGATCTTCAATGCTGTAGAGGATTCTGCATTCCTTAGAAGTTCCCATACACAAGCAGTTGTAGAACCTAGAAAGGAAAATATATTTATTAATGCTAGGCTAGAATAGTAAGCTCTGTATAAGCAATTATCATATTTACAAGAAGGGAATAAAAAAGATCAGTGATCAGTGTATATTATGTTGCTAAAATCATTATTAAGGTTAGCTTTGTGGTCATTATCATACACAGTAAATGTAGTTTCTTCGCGGGCTTTATTGTTGGGGATGAAGTTTGAGAAACTTCATTCTAATTTACCTTAAATTTGCATGAGATGGCCTGGCCATTTCCTTACCTCGCTGCTATTTTCTTTTTCAGTAAACCAGGTACCAATTTATAGCTGTCTCAACTGGGTTGAGCACTAACACGGATAGAAATCGGCACCATTGTCGTTAGAAGCGAGTACTATACCACTCTGCCAGTCACATACTCTGTATCTAGTACACACACTAATAAATAAACATAACTGAACCAAGAGATCAATAAATGTAATAGAGATTCAAATGTGCTTTTTGTAAAATAATCATTGTTTTCTTATGCATTTGTTCATTCATATGATTGTCAAATGCATAAGTAGGTACTGATTATTTTACAAAAGCACTTTGGAATCTCCGTTACATTTATTGATCTCTTGGTTTATTTTGCTTTGTTTCTGTTCCAATGTATGTGAGTCAGTTCCTCTACAGGAAACCAGGCTTCCTGGCTGTGGTTCAATAAAAGAAATGAACTATACGTTTTTCTGGCAGGTCAAGGGCCACCATGAACCTCGACTGCACGGACTGGGTTTTGCTGTACGCAATAAGTTAGTCGACACCATCAACACGCCGATCACCCTGTCAAAGCGCATAATATAATTTCGGTTGTACACACAAGTTGGATATGTAAACATCATCAGTGCATATGCACCCACACTGGCGGAAGAAAAAGACAAGTTCTATAACTCACTGCAAAGTTTAGGTGTTTCTTTTCCAGGCGAGCAGCAGCTGTACGTATTGGGTGATCTCAATGCACGCACTGGGTTAAAGAAACATTAGTGGCCAATTTGCTTAGGTCACCATGGTGTAGGGAGCATAAACGAAAACGGACAGAGGTTGCTTGAAAACTGCTCAAGCAACAAATTGTGCGTGACAAACACATTTTTGTACGTCAGGAAGAATCACGCCATCACATGGCGCCATCCAAGATCAGCCCACTGGCATCCGATTGATTTTGTACGCGCAGGCAACATCTAAATGCAGTCCAAACAACACGTGCATTCCATAGCGCGGATTGCAATACTGATTCTGTATTAGTCATTAGCAGAGACAAACTGATACCAAAGAAAATCGATAAATCAAATTGACCGCCCAAAACCAAAAATCAACACCAAAGGGCTAAAAAAAAGCGGAAGAAGAAAGAGGCATTCAAGCAAAGAATTTAGCAGTCTAGGAGAGAGACAAAAGGCGAAGCCTCCATAAACACCAAGTGGAATACCTTTTTATTTACGACTGTGCAGTCTCCGCTTTTGGCGTCAGGAAATCATCCAAAAAAGACTGGGTGAAAGCAAATGCAGTAACCCTTATCCCACTTACTGAAACAAAGAGAAAGGCACTACTGGACTTCAAACAAAGAGAAAGGCACTACTGGACGTCAAACAAAGAGAAAGGCACTACTGGACGTCAAACAAAGAGAAAAGCACTACTGGACGTCAAACAAAGAGAAAGGCACTACTGGACGTCAAACAAAGAGAAAGACACTACTGGACGTCAAACAAACACCCTCTGAAGACACTAGAGAAAATCTTCGGAGTGCAAAATCAGCAGTGCAGCGAGAATGTAACCGGTGTGCAAATGAATACTGGTCCTTCCACTGCCAAGAAATACAAAACGCAGCCGACATGGGCAACACTAAGAAAATGTATACTGGGATCAAAGTTGTTCTCGGACCGCGCATTACAAAATATGCCTCACTAAAGTCAGAAGAAGGTAGGTCCCTCACAGACAAGAGTGAGCAGCTGGAAAGATGGTAGTATACTACTCTGATCTTTTTTCCAAAGCGAAGCAGGCACATCCTGCCATAGGCCAAATAACGCGAACGCTTCTTCAAATGTCAGAACTAGCCGACGAACTCACGGTGATGGAACTTTCCGAAGTTTTAACTAGACTTTCTAGAAGCCAAGCACCAGGAAACGATGACATCCCAGCAGAGGTCCTAAATGAAAACATTGAAGTTATTTTGCCTCGTCTTCATGTTCTACTCATTCGCTGTTGGAGGGAAGGGGAAATCCCCTAAGATATGCGGGATGCAAGGATAATGTCGCTATACAAGAATAAAGGGGGACTGAAATAACTTCTGACACATAGCATAATCAAGCATGGCACAACCGCCTGGATGACCCTGGTCAAACTTCATCAGCACACTCGGGATATGAGGAAAGCTACTGCAACCCGCCACTTAACGTCCTTTTCAGGGCGCACACAAGAGTAATCCTACTCATTGTGGGCACTCCCAAACAAACAACAACGTTCAATTATATTTATAACAAGCTTTCTATTGAGCATTTCAGCGCGTAGGGTAGTCTTTGGGTTATTTCCAATAATTGTACTCATATCACAGAATACGTTTCTTACATGACTTCTTCTACCTTACTTGTTCTTTATCTTTCCATATTGGCTCAGTATGTTACGGGCCAGCTTTTCAAAGAATGTGTCAAAAGAGATTTGTGTTTATCCTTCATTAAATTTGACAGTAGAACAGTAGATTGTTACTTTAATATTCTTTCTTGAAACAAACATCTTAATTTGGTTTCTTTGTTGGTTACAGTATGCGTTAGCTTACTCTAGTATGGACATATACTTGAATACTGGAATTTGTGTGTTCAATCAGAGTGCATGAGGCTAGCTATTCAAAAAGACATCTTTGTGTTCTACAAATCTGTCTTGTCTATCCTTATACACTGCTATTTTGTGTCTTCCCTGCATTGCCTTTCGGATTAAAATTTAGCTAATAGTAGTAAGTCTATGGGTGGTTTTCATTCTACCGCTTGTTCAGCATGAGAAAACACCATTGTCCTACTTAGAAATTGCTGGGCTAGGCTAATGGAAAAGCGAGCTCACTACACACATCCCAAACATGTGTATGTCTGCTACCTTCATACCAGACCTTCATCTTTGAAGCACGCACGAATGTTCTCATCTGAATAGAATTTAAGAACAATGCATCTTGAGCACGTACTATGCGAGACATAATCGATATCGTCCATATCTGAGTGTGTTCCACGCGAGATTTCAGTTTGTCATAGACGTTGGTTACGTGTTTGTTCTGGTATTGTCTAAATTTGCAGTGGCAGCATGGTTCAACTATGGCTTTATCACTCGTATTGATTATATTATGGCGTGTTTTCCTATTTGATATTGCAGCCGATACTTTGCTGATGAAATGATGATCTGTCATTTCGCTCCAAGTGAAGCATAGATTCACCACTACAGCTTACACTTAACCCGTACACCTGTATCAGAGCACATCTAATGACATATTCGTGGCAATCATTTTACATATTGAGTTTGCTAGACGCATGCAGAACTCTCATAAAGATGTCTTCAAAGACAAGCTTAGAAGACTACAGCCTTCCTATTCTATTCATCTTGAAAGCATTTGGGTGAACCAATGTGATGATGGGACGATATCCATATTGCCATTGTCCTGACTGCCTCTGTTCTATTGTCTAGCTAGCTACAAGAAGCGACGTCTACTAGAAACAATGAGATTGAATGTAGCTCATATGGCGATCTGTAGCTCGGAAAAGAACAGCATGAGGAAGACTACGTAGACAGGGAATGTGAGTGTGTAGACCACGATAAATCATATATGTAAGAAGAGGAAATGGGTATGTAAGCAGGAGTAAAGAGTGTATGTAGAACAGAGGAGATGGTTATGTAAGCAAGAGTAAAGAGTGGATGTAGAACAAAGGAGCAATATGTGAAGTCCAGGAGTTTTAGTGGCGTGGAGGAGAGTGTGTGCAGATCAGAGGAAATGTGTGTGTGTAGATCTGAGGAAGGATGCGTGTAGATAAGAGGAATGGTGTGTGTAGATCAGAGGAAGGGCGTGTGTAGAACAAAGGAAGGGTGTGTGTAGATCAGAGGAAGGGTGCGTGTATATCAGAGGAAGGGTGTGTAGATTATAGGAAAGGTGAGTGTGTAGATCAGAGTAAATGTAGATGTGTAGATAAGACGAACGGTGTGTGTGTGTGTGTGTGTAGATCAGAGTAAAGGTGGATGTGTAGATCAGAGAAAAGGTGGGTGTGTAGATCAGAGTAATTTGGATGTGTAGATCAGAGTAAAGGTGGGTGTGTAGATCAGAGTAATGTGGATATGTAGATCAGAGTGAAGGTGGGTGTGTAGATCAGAGTAATGTGGATGTGTAGATCAGAGTAAAGGTGGGTGTGTAGATCAGAGTAAAGGTGGGTGTGTAGATCAGAGTAAAGGTGGGTGTGTAGATCAGAGTAAAGGTGGGTGTGTAGATCAGAGGAAAGGTGGGTGTGTAGATCAGAGTAAAGGTGAATGTGTAGATCAGAGTAAAGGTGGGTGTGTAGATCAGAGGAAAGGTGGGTGTGTAGATCAAAGTACTGTGGATGTGTAGATCAGAGGAAAGGTGGGTGTGTAAATCAGAGGAAAGGTTGGTGTGAAGAACATAGTAAAGGTGGGTGTAGATCAGAGGAAAGGTGGGTGTAGATCAGAGGAAAGGTGAGTGTAGATAAGAGTAAAGATGTGTGTAGATCAGAGTAAAGGTGTGTAGATCTTCTTCTTCTTTGTACGCAGTCAGGCGTCAACTTGAATTTGTTCGAAGAAAGCAGCTGTCATCCTGAGGCTGTTGACACTGAAATAGAGCTTGTCTAGTGTTGGCACTGGTGAATGCCAGATGTGCTTTCTCTGGTTTTCATATGTTCAGCGGTCATTTTCCCTGTACCACATATGCATTCGTCGAAGCCACCTATCTTCAGTTTATTGAATAGATGGTACATCAGTCTGTTGTGGCCTGTGCGGACTCCGAAGACCACGATCTACTCTCTTCTGTTCAACTGGTAATAGGCATCATTGTTTTGTGTAGCTAGTATGTTCTGTTTCCCATTTGGCCATGTATCTGTCTCTAATATACCTTTTGGACTCTTCGTAGGTCACACTAGAATTTGGTTGTGGTAGTCTTGCACCTTTTTTTGCCAGTCTCTCTGTCTCCTCGTTGCCAGATAAGAGGAAAGGTGTGTGTAGATCAGAGTAAAAGCGGATGTGTAGATCAGAGGAAAGGTGTGTGTAGATCAGAGTATAGGTGGGTGTGTAGATCAGAGTAAAGGTGGGATTGTAGATCAGAGGAAAGGTGGATGTGTAGATCAAAGTAATGTGGATGTGTAGATCAGAGGAAAGGTGGGTGTGTAAATCATAGGAAATGTGGGTGTGTAGTTAAGAGGAAAGATGTGTGTAGATCAGAGTAAAAGCGGATGTGTAGATCAGAGAAAAGGTGTGTGTAGTTCAGTTGAAAGGTGGATGTGTAGATCAGAGGAAGTGTTTGCAGATCAGAGGAAGTGTGTGTAGATTAGAAGTATGGATATATCAGAGACTCCATCGCCAATGTGCGGGAAGATAGCACACACACCTGAACATATCCTGCAAGACTATTATTTGCTTAGCCAATTTCGTCCACGGAGACGAATGTCCACACAAAGCTGCTTGGAAGTCCTAATGAACTTTCCATTGCGGCAAACTTTATCCAAAGTCCTTGGCTAGACGAAACAAGAAAAAGCAAGGCGAACGAGAAGAAGACGAAGAATCAATAGGAGACGTCCTATAGCGCAGCGGAAGGATTTCTATAGCGTGGAAGAGGACTGTCCGCAACCCGGTTGACAGGATGTAGCACACATGCAGATAGTCTGTAGCCCTGAAAAAGACTACCTCTATCCATTATAAGATTACATGTAACAATGAGAATCTGATCTGTCTTCCAACCAGAGGACTGTCTTGGGTGGGTGGGGTGGGGGTGAGGTGGGTGATAAGGAGTGGTGGAGGACGGGGGCGGGGAAGGGTAAAAGAGAAGAGACTAAGTAAGGTAGAAGACTCTACACTCCAGGGTAGAAGAGGAGCGACTAAGTAAGGTAGAAGACTCTACACTCCAGGGTAGAAGAGGAGCGACTAAGTAAGGCAGAAGACTCTACACTCCAGGGTAGAAGAGGAGCGACTAAGTAAGGTAGAAGACTCTACACTCCAGGGTAGAAGAGGAGCGACTAAGTAAGGTAGAAGACTCTACACCCCAGGATAGAAGAGGAGCGACTAAGTACGGTAGAAGACTCTAAACTCCAGGGTAGAAGAGGAGCGACTAAGTAAGGTAGAAGACTCTAAACTCCAGGGTAGAAGAGGAGCGACTAAGTAAGGTAGAAGACTCTATACTCACGGGTAGAAGAGGAGCGACTAAGTAAGGTAGAAGACTCTACACCCCAGGATAGAAGAGGAGCGACTAAGTACGGTAGAAGACTCTAAACTCCAGGGTAGAAGAGGAGCGACTAAGTAAGGTAGAAGACTCTACACCCCAGGATAGAAGAGGAGCGACTAAGTACGGTAGAAGACTCTAAACTCCAGGGTAGAAGAGGAGCGACTAAGTAAGGTAGAAGACTCTGCACTCACGGGTAGAAGAGGAGCGACTAAGTAAGGTAGAAGACTCTATACAGGGTAGAAGAGAAGCGACTAAGTAAGGTAGAAGACTCTACACCCCATAGTATAAAAGGAGTAACTAAAGTAAGTATAGTAGAAGACGCTACACCCCAGTGTAGAATAGGAACGACTAAGTAACGAAGAAGGTGATTCGCCTCAGGATAGAAGAGCAGCGACTAAGTAAGGTAGAAGACTCTAAACTCCAGGGTAGAAGAGGAGCGACTAAGTAAGGTAGAAGACTCTACACTCACGGGTAGAAGAGGAGCGACTAAGTAAGGTAGAAGACTCTACACCCCAGGATAGAAGAGGAGCGACTAAGCAAGGTAAAAGACTCTACACCCCATAATATAAAAGGAGTAACTAAAGTAAGTATAGTAGAAGACGCTACACCCCAGTGTAGAATAGGAACGACTAAGTAACGAAGAAGGTGATTCGCCTCAGGATAGAAGAGCAGCGACTAAGTAAGGTAGAAGACGCTACACCACAGTGTAGATAAGGAACGACTAAGTAACGAAGAAGACACTACATCCCAGGATAGAAGAGCAGCAACTAAGCAAATAAGTAACACTTTTGTTCTCATAAGAATTGAACACTTTCAGGAAAAACATTAGCACACATTTTGCAATATATAATTTGCTAAAATGTTTAAATCACGTGAGCTTGTCTATTGTGAAACAATGGACCTTGTAAATAATGTTTAGTCATGATACAATAAGTCTTGATCTTTCTTCTGCTTCGCCATCGATCAACTGATGCTTTGCTTCTAGTCCAGTGAGGTTCGCGACCAACCAATGCTATACTTCTATTCTGGTGAGATTCACGGTCAACCGATGCTTTGCTTCTAATCGGTGAGGTTCACGATCAACCAATGCTATACTTCTATTCTGGTGAGATTCACGGTCAACTGATGCTTTGCTTCTAGTCCAGTGAGGTTCGCGACCAACCAATGCTATACTTCTATTCTCGTGAGATTCACGGTCAACTGATGCTTTGCTTCTAGTCCAGTGAGGTTCGCGACCAACCAATGCTATACTTCTATTCTCGTGAGATTCACGGTCAACTGATGCTTTGCTTCTAGTCCGGTGAGGTTCGCGACCAACCAATGCTATACTTCTATTCTCGTGAGATTCACGGTCAACTGATGCTTTGCTTCTAGTCCAGTGAGGTTCGCGACCAACCAATGCTATACTTCTATTCTCGTGAGATTCACGGTCAACTGATGCTTTGCTTCTAGTCCGGTGAGGTTCGCGACCAACCAATGCTATACTTCTATTCTCGTGAGATTCACGGTCAACTGATGCTTTGCTTCTAGTCCAGTGAGGTTCGCGACCAACCAATGCTATACTTCTATTCTCGTGAGATTCACGGTCAACTGATGCTTTGCTTCTAGTCCAGTGAGGTTCGCGACCAACCAATGCTATACTTCTATTCTCGTGAGATTCACGGTCAACTGATGCTTTGCTTCTAGTCCGGTGAGGTTCGCGACCAACCAATGCTATACTTCTATTCTCGTGAGATTCACGGTCAACTGATGCTTTGCTTCTAGTCCGGTGAGGTTCGCGACCAACCAATGCTATACTTCTATTCTCACGAGATTCACGGTCAACTGATGCTTTGCTTCTAGTCCGGTGAGGTTCGCGACCAACCAATGCTATACTTCTATTCTCGTGAGATTCACGGTCAACTGATGCTTTGCTTCTAGTCCGGTGAGGTTCGCGACCAACCAATGCTATACTTCTATTCTCGTGAGATTCACGGTCAACTGATGCTATGCTTCTAGTCCAGTGAGGTTCGCGACCAACCAATGCTATACTTCTATTCTCGTGAGATTCACGGTCAACTGATGCTATGCTTCTAGTCCAGTGAGGTTCGCGACCAACCAATGCTATACTTCTATTCTCGTGAGATTCACGGTCAACTGATGCTTTGCTTCTAGTCCGGTGAGGTTCACGACCAACCAATGCTATACTTCTATTCTGGTGAGATTCACGGTCAACTGATGCTTTGCTTCTAATCGGTGAGGTTTACGATCAACCAATGCTATACTTCTATTCTGGTGAGATTCACGGTCAACTGATGCTTTGCTTCTAGTCCGGTGAGGTTCACGACCAACCAATGCTATACTTCTATTCTGGTGAGATTCACGGTCAACAGATGCCTTGCTTCTAATCGGTGAGGTTCACGATCAACCAATGCTATACTTCTATTCTGGTGAGGTATACGATCAACTGATGCTATGCTTCTAGTCCGGTGAGATTCATGAAGGAGATTGTGCGTTTCAGATCTTTGCGGTCCCAAACAGCTTTTCGAGGATGGTCGCTCCACCAGGTCAGACTGCCTCTCTGTGGTCTGCATAGGTAGAGCAGCCCTACAGAATACATTCTGGTGTTTGCTTCGGTGCTCCACAATTGCACGTGTCAGTGTCTCTGAGGCCCATTCTGTGGAGGTGAACCTTGAGTCTACAATTTCCCGTTCTGAGTCTGAAGATCTTTGTCTGCCCATCTCTGCCAAGTTTGTCTACGATGTCGTTTTCTAGCTTGCATTTTTTGTGCTTGTCTCTCCATTCTGTCCTCAATATCCTCATTTGATGAGTGTCTTTGCTTCTTTATAGCTCTGTGGATGGGGAATCTGCGTGCCGCCATTTCCGACTTTTGCGAGCTCCTCTGATCTCTAATTTCCAGGGATCCCACAGTGGGCAGGAACCCATTGTAGGACTAAATCTGTTTTTTGAGACAGCAATCCTTTGTTGTATTTTATTTCATGTGAGAGTATATCTTGTTTGCGGCTTGAAATGGTTTGCAGTACACTCCTGGAATCTGTTAGAATTACCATTTTCCTTGTAGTTATGTTTTGGCAGATACAAACCTGAGTTGCTGCATGAGCAGCTCTTGCTTTAACTCTGAAATTGGTACATGTCTCTCTTGCTGGTATGGAGTGATTTGTTACGTCATTTGAGTGTGCGATGTAGATTCCACGGTCTCCCCTTTTATCGCTGAGACCAATCCATTTGTATACACATGTGTCCAACAGTTGCTAGGTTACTGTCTCTTGAGCTACTGCAGAACGTGGAATTTTTGTTCTGTTGCTGACTGCTCATTTTTCTTCATTAACCCTGAAACTTCCAAAATTATTTTGGACAGGTCCTGGCTCCGTGTTCAGGGTTCTGGAATAAGTGCTTTGCATTATTTGGTTTCAGCTTCGCGGATGTCTGCTTGTTTTCTGTGGATTTCTCTGGCCAGACGGGTGGGACTTCCTTAGCAGTCTGTTGTTTTTTTGTTTTTTTTGTTCTCGCTTGGAACTTATAGTGTAGAGGCTAATCATGAAGCCCCTTTAGTTGTTGAACCTGAGTAAGGGATGTATACATTCTCTTTAATTCAATGCGCTCAATATTTGCTGTTTTTCCCAGCTCTGTGATTCGAGTTCTCTTATATGCCGGAAGGGTAATTCGGAAACCCATATCTTGGACTCGGTTTTGTTGTCCTGTATTTGTTTTTAGCCACTGTTGATCAAGTCCAAGAGGCACATTCCATGATTTATCTGATTGAACCAGTGTAGACCTGCATGATGATTTTTTTTGTTGGCCCAGTCATGAAGTACCAGACAGTTATTTTCATCATTAAGTGTTTTTATGACAAGTGTCGCGATTTTCTCTATATATGACTTCCAGGTAAGTCTCGAGTCAAATGTGACATCGCGGAATGTGGGTGTGTCCATCTGAGGTATTTGTTGGTTTCCTATTTTTATTTCCAATGTCTATTGGGAGGGCGGGGGGGGGGGGGGGGGGAGGGGGGAGGGGGGGGGGGGGGGAGGAGAGAGAAGTGAAAAGAGAATTGTACAGGTTTTGGAATCATGATCGAAAAAGTTATGATCCAATAAGTTATGACCCAATAAGTCATGATCCAGTAAGTCGTGATCCAGAGTCATGATCCAATCTACTCACCTGGTGGTCTTCGAGCTAGGAGAAGCTGGATGAAAAGTACCTGGTCACATGATCTCACAAAACCAGAGCAGTGTTACAACAATAAAATGTCATGGCATCATCAATGTTTATTTGTGGTGTATATGTCCCAGTGTTAACTGATTGATATCAGAGTATATAAATATGCAACCACTGTTATCTTTCAAGCATGTTGCAAGTGTCAACTAAATAGGGTTGTGCATGGAGCTAGCAACATATTCATTACAATTCATTGCATTAACACAGCCAGTGCAAGTACTTGGATACATATTTCCTGTAAAAGAGCCAGCTATATAGTGGTGAGCATATTGTTCCCTTGAGGCCAGTCATCAATGAATAACCTAGCCTATCTATATGAGAGAAGTCGTCTTGTATTGTACTGATCATCAAGTGAGCGTCATAAAACCGCGTCAAAGACAAGTGTTGTATAAAGCAGACAACAGTTTTGTTTGTCACTCCCTTCCCCTTTTCCAGGCCTCCAGTAACCCACCGACAACACCCTATCTTGCATCTCTTCAGAGCGTCCTCAAAATCGTTCGCTCCACTGCGACACTGTAATCGATATAGTTCTGTCAAAAATACATTGTGCATATAAAACAAATTTCCTCTTACGGCGTGAGCGAGTAGAGAGAAGGACCACAGGCAGAAACTCAAGGGAATCAACCCATGTTTTATATCGCAACTGAATAATGTACACAGTCAAAGGAGGTAATCGTCTGTAATGAGTTACACTGGCACAGGAACAAACATTTGGCGTTATGCTTGAACGTATCGACGCCTAAAACATCCCATAAATGCGCCATTGGGCATTACACAGCATCATCTTTGTTTAATGGCGTGTGGATAAATGACCCGGGTGATACCCAGAGTGAAAATAATTGAAGCATGTCGTATGAGGTGACTAATGAAGGTGTTGCGTAGATCAAGCAACTTCAACATGTAAAACCATTTATACTGAAACAGGCACTGTAAATGCTCGAATACGGACTTCCTGTAAAGGTAGCGAAATGTAGAGTTTGCCGTATGCTTTATTTAGCTATAAAAGGTGAATGCACCAGAAATTTTAATCCACCTCACAATCACTGACATATTATTCATTGAGCTCCAAACACCCAATATGTCCTTAGTAACATTGTGATATTAATGATGTGCGTTTATTATTGATTTATTTAATCATCGATCATTGATCAAACTTTCTGTTTTAAGTAAAAATCCGAGGATGCTAGAAGGAGTATTCACAACTACATTTGTTTTCATCTTAAGGTGTAAGAAAACGTCCCGTTATGTATTTGTGAAAATACCTAGTAGATGTAATTAGTATTACAATCTAAGGACAAGTGATAGTGGTCATATTTCAGAACAGCATGCATGAAGAATCGTGGACAAATAGGTAATGGAGGCATTTCAAGTCAAAAGGTAGTAGAGTGGAACGTGTGACATATGACTGGTCTCAGAACAATAGACTAAAGCATAATCGCATAGATTTAGACAGTAACGTCTTCCCAGGACAAAACACAGTAACGTCATCTCAGAACAATAGAAAATAACGTCATGCCAGAATAATAGACATTAACGTCATCTCAGAACAATAGACAGAAACGTCATCTCAGAACAATGTACAGTAATGTCATCTCAGAATAAAAGACAGTAGCGTCATCCAAGAACAATAGACAGAAATGTCATCTCAGAAAAATAGACAGTTACGTCATCGCAGAACAATATACAGTAACGTCATCTCAGAACAATAGAAAATAACGTCATGCCAGAATAATAGACATTAACGTCATCTCAGAACAATAGACATTAACGTCATCTCAGAACAATAGACAGAAACGTCATCTCAGAACAATATACAGTAATGTCATCTCAGAATAAAAGACAGTACCGTCATTTCAGAATAAAAGATATTAACGTCATCTCAGAACAATAGACACTACCGTCATTTCAGAATAAAAGACAGTAACGTCATCTCAGAACAATAGACAGTAACATCATCTCAGAATAAAAGACAGTAACTTCATCTTAGAATAAAAGACAGTAACGTCATCTCAGAATAAAAGACAGTAACGTCATCGTATAACAATATACAGTAACGTCATCATCTCAAAATAAAAGACAGTACTGTCATCTCAGAATAAAAGACAGTACTGTCATATCAGAACAATATACAGTAATGCCATCGCAGAATTAAAGACAGTAATGGCATCTCAGAACAATATATAGTAATGTCATCTCATAATAAAAGACAGTAACGTCATCTCAGAATAAAACACAATACCGCCATCTCAGAATAATGGACAGTAACGTCATCTCAGAACAATAGACAGTAACGTCATCTCAGAACAATAGACAGTAACTCCATCTCAGAACAATAGACAGTAACTTCATCTCATAATAAAAGAAAGTACCGTCATCTCAGAACAAAAGAGACAGTAACGTCATCTCAGAATAAAAGACAGTAATGTCATCTGAGAACAATATATAGAAATGTCATTTCCGAACAGTGGCTTCCTCTCGTGAAGTTAGTTTGGGCAATCTTAGAACAAATGATAGTAACGTTATCTCAGAACAATAGAAAGATAAAAACACTTGGCAGTGGCGTAGTCTCATGAAGTTAGTTTGGGTCATCTCAGAACAAAAGACAGTAACGTCATCTAAAAACACTTGGCAGTGGCGTAGTCTCATGAAGTTAGTTTGCGTCAGCTTAGAAAAATGAATTTGGATCATCTCACAGCAAACGCATGCTCTGATATGTCTGAATAAAATAATACAGTGGTAATATCAGTACAATTGACTGCAAGGCCATCACATAATGGAAGATCACTGCGTTATTGTAAATTAGGCAACTGTTATGCCATCTCAGATTAGAAGAAAGAAAGTGTTGTGTCATGCTAGAATATAAACAGAGGGATCATGCTAGAAGACCGAGTGACCAGCTCATCAAATAGTTGGATCATATAAGACGCTGGGGTGTCAAACTAGCAACATAAGACAGATGAACCAATTATGAGCGCTATGCAGTGGTGAAGTCATAGTAAATTACAATATTAAAATGGAGGAATTTGGATTTTCTCAGAAATAAGATTGACAGATGAAGTGAGTGGGGCAACTCTTAACATAAAATAGTCAGAGCATTACACAATTTAAAAAAGTATCACACGCAAATACATAAACGGACTAACATTTTAGAAGTTTAAAAATACATCCGGTTGATATGAGAAGATCAAACAATGGGAATATGCAATAACTCTCTTTATTTAGACTGATATTATAGATCTACCATAGGAACAACCTACGCAGTTATCCGGATGAAAATGTTTGATTGGTTTATTTTCATATCGCATATTTTTGTGTAATATGTTCATTATGGTCAATATGAGGAGAATAAATTCAACTAACGATAAACAGATCGTGTTGGTAGCTATTTAGTGGTAGCAATGTAGATAACGTAGGAGGTAGAGATAGATATCAGAATATGAATACAAAATGCGCGTGGAGCTTTTACTGCATTGGGGAACCAAGAAAATAAGTCCAACGCAATGGGAAAGTGGAAATAAACAAAAACGAAAATGATTCACACATTTGTATACGAATATATGTGCAGAATAGAGAGATTAAAATGGTATGAGAGCACTAATGAGGAGCTGTTGGAAAGAACAACATTAATTTCTGTAGACCAAGATCTGAGGGGAAATGCATTGGCGTTATATTGGACACACATTACGAAAACAGACTGATATCAGCCAATCTCTGCTACGTAATCACATATACAATAGAAGTGTAGGCAGATAAAAACACGCACGGTGAACAGACAACGAGACAAACATAAATGAAATAAAGGAAACGGATGGTCCAGGAGTGAAGGACTTGGCTTGTTTTTGTTAAAGATCTGTGTTCCGTAGAGAGCTGAACGTTATCGGGGATGATAAACCCCAAAAAATGTTCTAAGAATGTATGATCCTATCGAACTTATATACATTATCCCATGTATGAGAGCCTACAATAATACACGCTAATAGACGCACATAACGGAGCGTGGCATATCTCATTACGTCCATTATCTCTGGAATGCTCTGAACGCATTTAGTTTGCCAATGTAAAAATGGTCTGCTATGCTTAGCACATTGTCCGATTAACATTCAGCCAAGTTCGTCCAAGTATTCATCTTCTGTGGAGTATCATACAGTATGAACCAGTTTAGAAAATGTAAACAGAATATTGTCATTTTATAGACAGGTATATCCAGATCATTTCTTCTAAGCTGACGCAAACTAACTTCATTAGACGACGCCACTGCAATGTCATCTTTGATTGAATGAGGGAACATATATGTTTTTTAAAAACTTGTATGATGTATTTTGTGTCAAACCTGCCAGGGATTTAACTATGTGAACTAAATAAATCACATGTCAGTAGATATATATATATATACATAGACAAACACAGATTTCAATAAGATTTAAGACAACATTACTTACTCTTTAAACTTGTCCATGGGGAACGCTATATTACCTAGGTCTTCTGTTTCATAATCACCGTCAAGGTATCCGTAATCCGTGTCATCCTCTGAGTACTTGTCACCGTATCCTCCATAGTCGTCACCATCTGCCCCAATCCCGTCACCATAGGCTTCATTATTGTCACTGTATACCCCATTCCCGTCATCGTAAGCCCCATTTCCATCACTATATGCAGCGTTCCCGCCGCCATAGTCCGCCTGCAGGTCGTCAAAAAACTGGGCAGTTGCGACAGCGAATGACAGAATTAGAAAGACTTTTCGGGGAAGTTCATACATGATCTTGCCTTTCGTATGTCAGGTTGCACACCATGACATCCGTATTCTACTGCATCTACATTAGATAAACAAAAAATGCGTGTCAGTGTGTTTCTTGTCAAAAATGACGGTTCCTGATTGTTCTCATTCATGTATGGAAGACGTCAAGAAATCAAGCGAGAATTGAAGCAAATGAGAAACTGGATAGGTTTAAAAAATATTTAACAAAAAAAAAACAACACATGATGTTGATTAATGATGTGACAAAATGATACATTAATTTTTTGTTTAAACTAGATAAAACAAAACAGCGCAGAAAACACCATCTATCTACAGTTAAGTAGTTGAATTAATTATATTGTAGTTTTTGTTAATGTAAATAATTTTGTTGAACACTTTCTTAGAATACTTGGAATCCTGGTATTCAAACATGTATATTTGTTGCCAGGCAGAAGACGGCTTCGGCTATGCGTAGTAGGTATTTTTGAACTTCCTGTGGCTTACTAGGCCTGGAGGAATGTACAACTAATGTGGGTAGATTTGTAACTTATTAAAACTAATGGTGCTCTAGCAGCCTACTCTTTTAGATTCTTAAATGCAAAGCGAGTTTTAACGTGCTCGGCCACTGAACACGTGAGTCCGATCTCGCTACCCAGAGATTAGGGATATTTTACCAGAAGATCACGTGAAATAATCCCGGTCTCCACCGTGATTCGAACCAGCGACCTTCAGCACCCGAGGCTGACACCTTACCTCAAGATCACTGATGTTATTGTTAATATAAATAGTTGAATTGTAGTTATTGTTAATGTAAACAATTTTGTTGTTTTTGCTGCAAATAGTTGTATTGCAGTCATTGTTGATGTAAATAGTTGTATTGCAGTTTTTGTTAATTTTAATAGTTTTACTGTTGGCATTGCTAATATAATTTATTAGTAGTTATTGTTAATAGTAAAGGTCCGACTTGCTTATACGCGTTGACAACGTTAGTATGACTTATACATTTTTTTTCTATCAGAGTTAAATTTAAAACGTAGCATGCACAGTGCAGGGCGATGACAGGGGCAAGTGGCATTTAATCCTAACACCTAGAGAATAGACCTAGTAGTGTTAGTTTTTTTGTAATGCCTTTAAGTGATAAAAGGTGGTTAATATCACATTCTCATGGGACGGCGAGGGCTAGTTGGTAAGTGACACGGCTCGGAAGCAGGTGGTCCTGGGTTCGATCCCCATCACAACCCCAGCCGTTACCACGGAGAAGCAAACCTTTAAAAAATGCAGGAGGAAGAGACCCATACATAAAATGAATGCTGAAGTCGGATGCACTGGGCTGACAGGCGCATAATAAAACCACAGTGCAACGCACACCGCATTTCCAATGGAGAAATAAGGGGAACGCAAAAAAAATCACATTCTGAAGTATGGATGAAATGTTAGTCATCATTAATCTGGGTCATCAGTCTTCTGCTGTTGTTTGTATGCTCGCTTCATATGTGTCTGATCTGTGAAATTCAAGCGTCCATTTACAGCTGGATAAACTGAAACCTTGTGTACTTGTGTTCCATCGGTGATGGCCAAGATTTGTAATAGATTGTATATAATCTCAGGCGTATTTGTAAAAGTTAGCTAGAGACCTACACCTACCTTTTCCTTCCACACTCTTCGGGATTTGTATCCCATTCATTAGAGCTAGATACATGACCAAATGGGAAAACGAACATACTGGCTACACCAAAAACGATGCCTATTACCAGTTGAACAGAAGAGAGCAGGCCGTGGTCTTCAGACTTCGCACTGGCCACAATAGACTGAGGTACCACCTATTCAACAAATTGAAGATAGGTGGCACCGACGAATGCCCGTGTGGTACCGGGAAAATGACCGCTGAACATTTGCTGCAAAACTGCCCGATATACGAGGATCAGAGAGAGCAGATGTGGCCATCACCAGTTGCAACACTAGACAAGCTCTATGGCAGTGTCAACAGCTTCAGGATGACCGCTGATTTTTTCGAAAAAATAATGGTTATTGTCTGACTGCGTACGAAGAAGAAGAAGAAGAAGAAGTATCCCAGTCGTTTCTATAACAGTAGTTAGCCTCCCTCTAGCTCTGCCTTGTCTCTGTTTTGCCTCTCGGTTTTATTGGATTTGTAGCTACGCCTCAAAAAATGGCGGTGGTCATGTGTACCAGGGTACCTTCCTCGTTGCCCTGCGAGTCACACGAATTATTGATGTGCCTGGAATCCTTGTCAATCTGACATGTCCCTACCACTAAACATATTTCCCTAGCTGACGTTTGTTATCATTCATGTCAATCTGCCAGGGACAATTAATACAAGAGATGGGCTATTCTAAGGCAACATTCCCTCTTTGACAACTGTCTCCAGCTCGAAGTACACTTTTATCTGTCTCTATCTTTCTCTTGTATTGCTACTCGAAACCCAGCTGACGATGGACACACGTAGCGTTGTGACCTTGCCTGAGTTGTGATATCCAAATACTTTCTCAGCCAATTTTGGCTCTCTGAGAATATATCTCCAGCCCCCAACACATCTGATCCACAGGAATCTGTTACAATTTGTAGGAGTGTCGGTCATTGTAGGAAGAGTCAGTCAGTGTAGGAGGAGTCGGTCATTGTAGGAGTTAGAGCAGTGTCAGTAATCATAGGAGTTGTAGCAGTGTCGGTCATTTTAGGAGTTGTAGCATTGTCGATCAATGCAGGAGTTCTAGGAGTGTTAGTCAGTGTAGGAGTTGTAGCAGATTCGGTCAATGTAGGAGTTGTAGCATTGTCGATCAATGTAGGAGTTGTAGCAGTGTCGATTAATGTAGGAGTTGTAGCAATGTCGATCAATGTAGGAGTTGTAGGAGTGTTAGTCAGTGTAGGAGTTGTAGCAGTGTCGATTAATGAAGGAGTTGTAGGAGTGTCGATCATTGTAGAAGTTGTAGGATTGTCAGTCATTGTAGAAGTGTCGATCATTGTAGAAGTTGTAGGATTGTCAGTCATTGTAGAAGTTGTAGGAGTGTTGATCATTGTAGAAGTTTTAGGAGTGTCGATCATTGTAGAAGTTGTTGGAGTGTCGATCATTGTAGAAGCTGTAGGGGTGTCGATCATTGTTGAAGTTGTAGGATTGTCAGTCATTGTAGAAGTGTCGATCATTGTAGAAATTGTAGGATTGTCAGTCATTGTAGAAGTTGTAGGAGTGTCGATCATTGTAGAAGTTGTAGGAGTGTCGATCATTGTAGAAGTTGTAGGAGTGTCGATCATTGTAGAAGTTGTAGGATTGTCAGTCATTGTAGAAGTGTCGATCATTGTAGAAGTTGTAGGATTGTCAGTCATTGTCGAAGTTGTGGGAGTGTTGATCATTGTAGAAGTTGTAGGAGTGTCGATCATTGTAGAAGTTGTTGGTGTGTCGATCATTGTAGAAGCTGTAGGAGTGTCGATCACTGTAGAAGTTGTAGGAGTGTGAGTAATTGTAGGAATTGTAGGAGTTTTAGAAGTAGCAACTTTTGCTGATTTAAAAGTTCTAGTGTTAGTAATTTATGTTGGTGTAGTAGCAGGTGTATGACTAGTTGTAGTAGTAGATGGTGTTATTGTAATTGACGTAGTAGGTGTTATTGTAGTAGTAGGTGCTGTTGTAGTAGTAAGTGTTGTTATAGTAGTAGGTGTTGTTGTAATAGTAGGTGTTGTTGTAGTAGTTGTTCGTGAAGTTATAGTAGGTGTTGTTTTAGTAGTAGGTGGTGTTGAAGTAGCCGGTGGTGTTTTAATAGTAGATGGTGTTGTTGTTGTAGATATTGTTATTGTAGTAGTAGGTGTTATTGTAGTAGATGTTGTTATTGTAGTTGTAGGTGTTGTTGTAGTATTAGGTGTGATTGTACTAGTAGTAGGTGTTGTTGTAGTTGTAGGTGTAAATGTAGTAGTAGTAGATAAAGTTGTAGATGTAGTAGGTGCAGTTGTAGTAATATATGTGATTGTAGTAGTAGTAAGTGTTGTTGCAGTAGTAATAAGTGTTGTTGTAGTAGTAGTAGTAGGTGTAGTAGTAGTAGTAGATGTTGTTGGAGTAGTAGGTGTGATTGTAGTAGTAGGTGTGATTGTAGTAGTAGTATGTATTGTTGTAGTAGTAGGTGTGATTGTAGTAGTAGTAGGTATTGTTGTAGTAGTAGGTGTGATTGTAGTAGTAGGTGTGATTGTAGTAGTAGTAGGTGTTGTTGTAGTATTAAGTGTGATTGTAGTAGTAGTAGGTATTGTTGTAGTAGTAGGTGTGATTGTAGTAGTAGGTGTGAGTGTAGTAGTAGTAGGTGTGATTGTAGTAGTAGTAGGTATTGTTGTAGCAGTAGGTGTGATTGTAGTAGTAGGTGTGATTGTAGTAGTAGGTATTGTTGTAGTATTAGGTGTGATTGTAGTAGTAGGTGTTGTTGTAGTAGTAGTAGGTGTAGTAGTAGTAGTAGTAGGTTGGATTGTAGTAGTAGGTGTTGTTGTAGTATTAGGTGTGATTGTAGTAGTAGTAAGTGTGATTGTAGTAGTAGTAGGTGTTGTTGTAGTAGTAGGTGTGATTGTAGTAGTAGTAGGTGTGATTGTAGTAGTAGTAGGTGTGATTGTAGTAGTAGTAGGCGTGATTGTAGTAGTAGTAGGTGTTATTGTAGTAGAAGGTGTGATTTTAGTAGTAGTACTGATTGTTGTAGTAGTAGGTGTGATTCCAGTAGTAGTAGGTGTTGTTGTAGTAGTAGGTGTGATTGTAGTAGTAGTAGTGATTGTTGTAGTAGTAGGCGTGATTGTAGTAGTAGTAGGTGTTGTTGTAGTAGTAGGTGTGATTGTAGTAGTAGATAAAGTTGTAGTAGTAGGTGTGATTGTAGTAGTAGGTGTTGTTGTAGTAATATGTGTGGTTATAGTTGTAGGTGTTGTTATTTTAGTAGTAGGTGTAGTCACTGTAGTATATGTTGTTATTGTAGTTGTAGTAGTATGTGTGGTTGTAGTAGTATGTGTGGTTGTAGTAGTATGTGTAGTTGTAGTAGTAGGTTTTGTTGTAGTAGATGTTGTTATTGTAGTAGTACGAGTAGGTGTAGTAGCAGATGTAGTTGTAGTAGTAGTAGGTGTTGTTCTAGTAAACGTTTCAAATAATATTAAGGAAAGTATCAGCAGTAATATAATTAGAGGTAGAAATAGTCGGTCCTACACTTCCGTTAGGGATCAAGTGTTAGACGTGATTATGCTATGCCACAGCTTGTATATAAGGTTGGGGTGATCTGTTATCTCTCTCACTGCTTTTCCATGCCCAACAGTAAGTAATGTACCAATTGAAAATTGGGTCAACTGTAGCGTACCGAAAGCTGTAGCTAAACCGAGCACTGTTATCGGAAAAATCGATTACGTTACGACTCCGTTAATCAGTTGCAGTAGATGTAGTAGTCCTAGCAGTATTGTCTTTTCTTATCAACGTGTGCCGTGTTGCGTTGTCGGGAGCCGTTGTTTTCTGTCCAGGGTTAGACGTGTCGCTGAAGTGGTCGTCATCCCATGACGATTTAGAATATCCGCAACATTTCCTATCCATGTAGTTCCCGGTCTGCCACATTTGCGAAAAACCGAACGTCTTGTGCTATAGACGCACAGGGGTAGTTGGTCAGGATACATTCTCATTAGTTGGCAGAACCAATTGATTGTCCATTCATTAATATATTCCGAGCAGGGTCTTGCTACAACAATTCTTCTCACATCTTCATTGCGGATTCTGCCTCTCTATAGTTACGTTGATTGTTTTCCGGAGGCATCTCATCTAACATGTCTCTCTAGAGTTGTTGTTAAAGTCCATGTTTGGCACTGGCAACAGAGAAATGGCATGAAAATACTGTTGATTAGCATTCTTGTTGTGGACATGTTTTTGTTAGGGTATTTCAATAATGGTGACATATGGTATACAATCGCATTTGCTTTTTGACACCTGATCACAATCTCTCTATCTAAACCTCCATCCTGTGTGAAAACACTGCCCAAGTACTTGAACTCCTGCACTTGTTTAATCTTGGTCCCGTTTACCGTGATGTTCATGTTTTCAGGCGATCTGCTTATCTGCATAGTTTCTTTTTTCGATGTGTTAATGCTCATACTGTATCTTTCACATAGAGAGTTGAGCGCAGTCAGATGTTGCCGCAGATCATATTCACTCTCGTAAAGTAGACATTGAACATCTGAAAAAAGGCGTTCTTTTAACTGATCAACCTCTGTCCTTTCTTCATCTGCATATCTTGACATGTGCTCCAAGTGGGCCTCTAGCGTTATGTCCATATATATATTGAAGAGTAGGGGCGACAACACACACCCTTGTCTCACCCGGTTGTTATCGCTATTGTTTCGGTCAGACCATCATGAAAAGAAGCAGCAGTAGTAGCTGTATTAGCAAATGTAGTAGATGTGGTAGAAGTGGTAGTATGTGTCGCAGCTGTAGTAGTAACTGTAGTTATAGTAGTAGTTGTAGGCGTAACAGCTATTGTTTTAAAGGTAGTTTCATCGTTGACGCTAACATCATCGTTTTAGACAGCACCCCCTGACAAGAAATGTAGAACACCTTGGTTGTGACGTAAACAAACGTTACGATACACACAAAGACAACACATTACAGATCAGACAACACATTGACGCTCACACAGGTCAGACAACACATTGAAGCTCAGAAAACACATTGAAGCTCACACAGCTCAGACAACACATTGTAGCTCAGACAACACATTGCACCTCACACAGCTCAGACAACACATTGAAGCTCAGGCAACACATTGGAGATAAAACAAGACATTGAAGCTCACACAGAACATTGAAACTCACACAGCTCAGACAACACATTGAAGCTCAGACAATACATTGTAGCTCAGACAAGACATTGAAGCTCACACAGCTCAGACAACACATTAAAGCTCAGACAACACATTAAAGCTCAGATAACACATTAAAGCTCAGACAACAAACTGAAGCTCACACAGCTCAGACAAGACATTGAAGCTAACACAGCTCAGACAACACATTGAAGCTCAGACAACACATTGAAGCTCAGACAACACTTTGAAGCTCAGACAACACATTGAAGCTCAGACAACACATTGAAGCTCAGAAAACACATTGAAGCTCAGAAAACACATTGAAGCTCAGACAACAAATTGAAGCTCAGACGACACATTGAAGCTCACACAGCTCAGACAACACATTGAAGCTCAGACAAAACACTGAAGCTCACACAGATCAGACAGCACATTGAAGCTCATACAACACATTGGAGCTCAGACAAGACATTAAAGCTCACACAGCTCAGACAGCACATTCAAGCTCACACAGCTCAGACAACACATTACAGCTCAGACAAGACATTTAAACTCACACAACTCAGACAACACATTAAAGCTCAGACAACACATTGAAGCTCAGACAACAAACTGAAGCTCACACAGCTCAGACAAGACATTGAAGCTCACACAGCTCAGACAACACATTGAAGCTAAGACAACACATTGAAGCTCAGACAATACATTGAACCTCAGACAACACATTGAAGCTCAGACAACACATTGAAGCTCAGACAAGACATTTAAACTCACACAACTCAGACAACTCATTAAAGCTCAGACAACACATTGAAGCTCAGACAACAAACTGAAGCTCACACAGCTCAGACAAGACCTTGAAGCTCACACAGCTCAGACATCACATTGAAGCTAAGACAACACATTGAAGCTCAGACAATACATTGAACCTCAGACAACACATTGAAGCTCAGACAACACATTGAAGCTCAGACAACACATTGCAGCTCAGACAACACATTGAAGCTCAGACAACACATTGAAGCTCAGACAACACATTGAAGCTCACACAGCTCAGCCAACACATTGATGCTCAGACAACACATTGGAACCCAGACAACACATTGAAGCTCACATAGCTCAGACAACACATTGAAGCTCAGACAACACATTGGAGCTCAGACAAGACATTGAAGCTCACACAGCTCAGACAACACATTGAAGCTCAGACAAAACATTGAAACTCACACAGCTCAAACAACACATTGAAGCTCAGACAACGCATTGAAGTTCAGACAACACATTGAAGTTCAGACAACACATTGGAGCTCATACAAGGCCTTGAAGCTCACACAGCTCAGACAACACATTGAATCTCAGACAAGACATTGAAACTCACACAGCTCAAACAACACATTGAAGCTCAGTCAACACATTGAAGCTCAGACAACACATTGAAGCTCAGACAACACATTGAAGCTCACAGAGCTCAGACAACACATTGAAGCCCATACCACACATTGTAGCCCAGACAACACATTGAAGCCCAGACAACACATTGAAACTCAGATAACACATTGAAGCTCAGACAACAAACTGAAGCTCACACAGCTCAGACAAGACATTGAAGCTAACACAGCTCAGACAACACATTGAAGCTCAGACAACACATTGAAGCTCAGGCCACACTTTGAAGCTCAGACAACACATTGAAGCTCAGACAACACATTGAAGCTCAGACAACACATTGAAGCTCAGACAACACATTGAAGCTCACACAGCTCAGACAACACATTGAAGCTCAGACAACACACTGAAGCTCACACAGATCAGACAGCACATTGAAGCTCAGACAACACATTGGAGCTCAGACAGGACATTAAAGCTTACACAGCTCAGACAGCACATTCAAGCTCACACAGCTCAGACAACACATTTAAGCTCAGACAAGACATTTAAACTCCCACAACTCAGACAACACATTAAAGCTCAGACAACACGTTGAAGCTCAGACAACAAACTGAAGCTCACACAGCTCAGACAAGACATTGAAGCTCACACAGCTCAGACAACACATTGAAGCTAAGACAACACATTGAAGCTCAGACAATACATTGAACCTCAGACAACACATTGAAGCTCAGACAACACATTGAAGCTCAGACAACACATTAAAGCTCACACAACACATTGAAGCTCAGACAACACATTAAAGCTCAGACAACACACTGAAGCTCACACAGCACATTGAAGCTCATACAACACATTAAAGCTCAGACAACACATTGCAGCTCAGACAACACATTGAAGCTCAGACAACACATTGAAGCTCAGACAACACATTGAAGCCCACACAGCTCAGCCAACACATTGACGCTCAGACAACACATTGGAACCCAGACAACACATTGAAGCTCACACAGCTCAGACAACACATTGAAGCTCAGACAACACATTGAAGCTCAGACAACACATTGAAGCTCACACAGCTCAGCCAACACATTGATGCTCAGACAACACATTAGAACCCAGACAACACATTGAACCTCACACAGCTCAGACAACACATTGAACCTCAGACAACACATTGGAGCTCAGACAAGACATTGAAGCTCACACAGCTCAGACAACACATTGAAGCTCAGACAAGACATTGAAGCTCAGACAACAAACTGAAGCTCACACAGCTCAGACAAGACATTGAAGCTAACACAGCTCAGACAACACATTGAAGCTCAGACAACACATTGAAGCTCAGGCCACACTTTGAAGCTCAGACAACACATTGAAGCTCAGACAACACATTGAAGCTCAGACAACACATTGAAGCTCAGACAACACATTGAAGCTCACACAGCTCAGACAACACATTGAAGCTCAGACAACACATTGGAGCTCAGACAAGACATTATAGCTTACACAGCTCCGACAGCACATTCAAGCTCACACAGCTCAGACAACACATTTAAGCTCAGACAAGACATTTAAACTCACACAACTCAGACAACACATTAAAGCTCAGACAACACGTTGAAGCTCAGACAACAAACTGAAGCTCACACAGCTCAGACAAGACATTGAAGCTCACACAGCTCAGACAACACATTGAAGCTAAGACAACACATTGAAGCTCAGACAATACATTGAACCTCAGACAACACATTGAAGCTCAGACAACACATTGAAGCTCAGACAACACATTGAAGCTCACACAGCTCAGACAACTCATTGAAGCTCAGACAACACATTAAAGCTCAGACAACACACTGAAGCTCACACAGCACATTGAAGCTCATACAACACATTAAAGCTCAGACAACACATTGCAGCTCAGACAACACATTGAAGCTCAGACAACACATTGAAGCTCAGACAACACATTGAAGCTCACACAGCTCAGCCAACACATTGATGCTCAGACAACACATTGGAACCCAGACAACACATTGAAGCTCACACAGCTCAGACAACACATTGAAGCTCAGACAACACATTGAAGCTCAGACAACACATTAAAGCTCAGACAACACATTGAAGCTCACACAGCTCAGCCAACACATTGATGCTCAGACAACACATTAGAACCCAGACAACACATTGAACCTCACAAAGCTCAGACAACACATTGAACCTCAGACAACACATTGGAGCTCAGACAAGACATTGAAGCTCACACAGCTCAGACAACACATTGAAGCTCAGACAAGACATTGAAACTCACACAGCTCAAACAACACATTGAAGCTCAGACAACGCATTGAAGTTCAGACAATACATTGAAGCTCACACAGCTCAGACAACACATTGAAGGTCAGACAACACATTGGAGCTCATACAAGACATTGAAGCTCACACAGCTCAGACAACACATTGAATCTCAGACAAGACATTGAAACTCACACAGCTCAAACAACACATTGAAGCTCAGTCAACACATTGAAGCTCAGACAACACATTAAAGCTCACACAGCTCAGACAACACATTGAAGCTCACAGAGCTCAGACAACACATTGAAGCCCATACCACACATTGTAGCCCAGACAACACATTGAAGCCCAGACAACACATTGAAACTCACACAGCTCAGACAACACATTGAAGCTCAGACAACACATTGAAGCTCAGACAACACATTGAAGCTCACAGAGCCCAGATAACATATTGAAGCTCAGAAAACACACTGAAGCTCAGACAACAACACGATTTAGTTGTTACGTTATTACAAGGGTTCTACGAAGACATCACACGTGTTAAGTGTATCTAAGAAAGCGACACACTGACTATAACAACGCCACAGCTTATCGACACAGGTGCACAGCTATTCACAGCAGAAACAGTTGTTTTTCTCTCAAACGTGATTGTGGCTTTCTTTATACACTACACATACGCCCTGAAGTCCATGGACAACATGATCCAGCCTATCCTATTGTAAGCCATACCTGACTTACGGTTATTGAAAGTTATATTGTGTGTTCTATAGCTGAGATGAAAAGGCAATGGCTTCTCAAGAAGGAAAAGCGTAAAAAAGGTGGGGTTTCGAATAACCCACGTTTCAAGCGTTCCCTGGTATTAATGGATATGGGGCCAAAGTGTAGTCAAATTGGAGATTTACGAAAAACGCGGATATCCTGTACACAAGCTGTGCTGGCAAAAGAACCCTTGGCTGCTGAACATTGATAAGAGTAGGAAGTTAGTCGATCTCCGCGCTTTAGGAGTGGGGACAACCACAAAAAAGTGGCCGGACTGCACAGGATCTGCAAATGCTTCTGGAGTGTTGACAATCATTTAAAATATACTATTTGCACAATACCTTTATGTGCGTATATATTGTGAATAACCAATGAAATTGGCATGTCTGTACAAGACCTGTATGTGCCTCTGGAGTGGCGGTTTCTCTAACATTATTTTCCCATGATAAGGTTTACCAGTCGATGTACAACTACGCTTAATATCTTTGAACGAAACGCATACGAGAGTGAAGTGGGAACCTTCTTCCTCCTCAATAAAAGACGCTAACATCCACATGAAAATATTTTACCTAACCCCTTTCTTAGGTCTGAAAACTCATAATGTGAGTATCGAGTTCGAGTATCGCTAACGTCCCTGGTATTGTTACTCATTCGGCATCGGAATTCCCAATCAATAATCGCGTTGTCCGACACTATATATATCAACCCGATTAATCAAACGTGACATCATGTGAAATGATGATGAATATCGATACTTTCGGGCTGGCTGTTATATTGGTGTTAAGAATTGTTTCTACGGACGGTTCTCAACGAAAAAGTAAAAAGTTAAAAGGCAACAGTACAATTCAGCAATCTGTTTCAAACACCGGAGGGAGTGGTGCCTACAGAGTAAAGAGAAGTACTAGCATGCAATGAAAGGAGACTAAAGATGGTTTTGTATAGGGCTATCAACTTCAACGCGTAAAACACATTAATACAGAAAACACTTTCGCAAGAGTGTGTCCAAGTTTGTTGATGCATGTTTCACGAGAGTGGTGCACCTGCTGCAATCACGTAATGTTTCAAATTGGACAAAACAAGGACAAAATGAATACTCTGAAAAGGATGAGTGTGTTATATTGGTGAGTTTTTTCTACTGCAAACTATTGGTTTTGAGTACCCTATAATTAGTTTAAGATTATTTTGAGACTAACCACCCTCTGTAAGCGCATGTCCCAACGTTGAGGCTAACCATCCTCTGTAAGCGCATGTCCCAACGTTGAGGCTAACCACCCTCTGTAAGCGCATGTCCCAATGTTGAGACTAACCACCCTCTGTAAGCGCATGTCCCAAAGTTGAGGCTAACCACCCTATGTATATGCATGTCCCAACGTCGAGGCTAACCACCCTCTGTAAGCGCATGTCCCAACGTTGAGGCTAACCATCCTCTGTAAGCGCATGTCCCAACGTTGAGGCTAACCACCCTCTGTAAGCGCATGTCCCAACGTTGAGGCTAACCATCCTCTGTAAGCGCATGTCCCAACGTTGAGGCTAACCACCCTCTGTAAGCGCATGTGCCAACGTTGAGACTAATCACCCTCTGTAAGCGCATGTCCCAACGCAGCGGAGTATTAAGCTACTTGAGCGTGTCTGCTAAGCACGAGCCCCTTCTCTCGACTACATCCAGTTCATACCAGAGCTGCGGACCTGCATAAAGGCATCTGCCCCTGTAGAAGTACAAGTCGACTAAGAACTAAGAAGGAGGTCAGACACGGCTGCATTCTTTCTCCATACCTGTTCAACATATATGCGGAGAACATCATCAATAATGTAAAGGCAGATCCAATTTTTGCAGACTTCGATCCATTCATAATAGGAGGAAAGGAGATACAGTAAATATGATATGCCGGCGACACAGTTTTACTCTTAAACAGCGTCAACGGCCTAGAACAAATAATTACATCAATCTAGAAGCACAGCACACTCCATAATCTCTACCTGAATACAAAGAAAACAAAGATAATGACAACTGATAAGACAAAACTCTAACCTAAAGTCGAGATCACTGGCGAATAGATTGAAAATGTTTCACATTTTGAATATCTTGGATCAATACTGAACGACAATGGAGACTACAAAAGAAGTAAGAAGACGACTAACTATGGCAATGCAAAAGATAGGGAGTATGCAGAACATATCGCATAATACAAATTAGGAACTAAAACTAAAGACCCTAAAAACATGAATTTTTACCTGTGGCAACCTATGGATGTGAAACATGGACGATTACAAAAGCAATAAGAGCAAAGAACGGTGCTTTTGAGACAGTGTTACAGAAGAGTCCTGAAAATAGCTTGGACAAAGAAAGAAAGAAACAAATTCATCCGGCAAGACCTGAATGGAGTTTTCCGATGTTTGGTGGTCCCTGTTCAGATTACATTTCACAACTCATTCACCAGGTGGTGTCAAGGACTTTATTCTGTGGAATCTATCTGCTTTCAATTGGTTGTTTCTGGGTTTTTTTCCTGCATTTCGCTGCATTGCATGCCTGACTTAAGCCGTGGGAGACCGGTCCATGACGGAGTTCAACATCCCGCTTAACTGCACACTAGAATTCAGTCCAGGTTACCACTACTCAACTACATTTCAGCTCAGACTGAATTCGACATACTCCTTTCCGCCCCACCCTTCATTGGAGGTTACACAAAGGTTTTTCGTAAAAACGACAAGCTTAATTTTCATGAACATAAGACGAATATGGCTCGCCAGTCATTTTCTGATTCCAACTAGTTCTATATCCAATAATTGCAGTGGTTGGCTGTGGCCTATATATATCAAGAACCAAAGACAACGCTCAACCCTCCCCAACCTCCTACCATCACATTTTGCGACTGAATTGAAAGTAGTAAATGCAATCGTTACTATCGGTAAATGTGTCGGTTCGATCCACGTAACACGCTTGAGTCTACACAGCTGTAAATGTGTACCTGGTTTATTGTATAGGAAAAGAAAGCGTGCGAGAAAGGGAACTTAGCAATCATACTTTATAAAATGCTTTGACAATGTACAATGAAGTCTCTAACACGTCATCCTCCACAGCAGTGATCGCTATGGGACTAGCTTTGCCTAGTTTATTGAATGTTACAAACTTTCTGACTTCAAGGTCGTGTCACCTGAAAATCAGTTAGTTCAAAATTGAAGCTATTCGATCAAATTTAATTATGTTGTTTACGGCATTTGATTTTTGAGTTCTCATATGACACCATTTAGTGTCACAACATTGTTTCGCCTTGTGTCGCCTCGTCTCAATAGATCTATGTCGTTCCGTTGGGATCCTGGCATACAATCTGTCAACATCATAAGTTAATATTTTTTTTACATAGTTAATTAGGTTGTATGTCATTTGATAGAAATAACAATTAGTTGACAAGCGTTAGGTCGTCGGCAGATTAGGGAAATTATGGGGGAATTAGAAGCCAGCTAATTTGTGAAACAGATAATGCCGAAGAACCGATGAGGTTAGGATATTTTAGGGAATAAAGAAAGGCGAAGACAACCATTGAAAATACCAAAGTTAGTAGATGATAAAAAAGGTGAGTTATACGGACAGTGTCTATGGGGAGATCATAAATAAT
The DNA here is from genome assembly GCA_036924085.1 of Ariolimax columbianus. Taxonomy (NCBI): domain Eukaryota; kingdom Metazoa; phylum Mollusca; class Gastropoda; order Stylommatophora; family Arionidae; genus Ariolimax; species Ariolimax columbianus. The sequence goes on from JAVGWX010000002.1 coordinate 119,689,350, forward strand.
GTGTTAGTAATGTGAACGAAGTCATTACACCAGCTTTATTCAAAACACGGATTGTTTTAGCTCCAGTTTAATCTGTCACACTGACAGAAATGATTGTGGATAGCAACTTTCTCAGCTCTATTGCGGATACCATTTACACCGGAAGCACACGCAACATAAATACACGTAGCCGTGGATATCTTTCGGAAAGTCGGATTAGCTGCCTATTCTATAAACGCCATGGATCGAGTCTGGATCTAGCAGAGGCTATCACTGAAAACCACTCTACGTATTTACATGTGTCGTCCAATTTATCATGTACAATTCTAAAACTTGAACTATTATGCTGAGTGATAAGTAAAGCATTGAAGCCTTTCATATACGTAACCAGAAGCACATTCTTGTCAGGCACTGGTACGAACGGGTGAAAGGCGGAATAGTCACACGACAGACATATCTCGAATGCACCTTGACCATGCTAAACCATTGCTACGTTATCCTATTTGCACATGGTCCGTCTTGCCTGTGAAGTCCCCGATTATCAGCTTTTGAAGCAGGTCATGGACGTCGTGGATGGAAAAGTAGCCCCTCGAGGCTATCATCACAATTACACATGGTCTGTTTAAAAGTTCTTCGAACTGCACAGCATTTATCTGTATCTGTTTTGCTCGTTTGCGTTGTTAAAAAAAATGTGTTTCATTATTTTTTTAATGAAAGCACTTACTTACGAATATGTTCATGTCAGTTTCTGCGTGCTGTTCTACGTGTTTTGTTTTGTTTTATTTTTATTTTCCTGCAGCTTCCTTTCTCTCGTACCAGCTCATCAAAATATGTTCTCTTGTCGTCTCTGTGGGTTTTTTTTTGTGCCTGACGTTTGTGTAGGCCTTTGTGTATATATACTAGGCGTTGTGTTTAGTATTTCTGATTTAGTGTTTGTTCAAATCTGCTTTTTTCATTTCGCCGTTCTCCTGTTTTGTTATCGTTTCTATTTATATCCATGGGATCAAGATGCTGAGCAGCGCATGAGCTGCAGTGGTCAGCGACCCATAGCTGGCTGCTAGCGTCATGGCTATCGAACCATAGCTGTCAAGACCCTTCTACACCTCCACGCGGTGATCCTGGATAACAGGCTACAGCAGGCAGACTGGCTAAGGAGAAGGGAATGCTAACCCGGTACTCAAAAAATGCTTGCTGAAGTCGGATGTGTTTGACAGAAAGGTGCAAATATCGCAGCCAAGCTGTAAACTACGACACAACGCATTCCGTTCTCTGGACTACATTCTACTACTTATCCTTCCGAAAATCTTAGCATTAAAGTGGTCAATCAAAGCTCTAATGTTTCAGTACTGATGTAACATTTTTCTTTCACTGAGTATTTTTTGTCTTTCATTGGTGCAAAACATTGGGTAATGTTTATCTTGATCAGCTTTATGACAGTTTTGGTAGTAGATAGTATCATTCTTAGTCACACATTATTCCGTTACATAAGTGTCTTTTGCGCCTTTCTCGATAGCATTAGGTCAGCATCTTCACTATATGACGTGTTCATTGTTCAGTGTGCGTAAAGAACAGCAGCATTTATCTATTCTCAGTTTCATCTTCTCAACATCATGTCATCTTGTTTCAGCCAATCACGGGATAAAAATGCAGTAGTCCCTCCATCCCCTGCCACATATGCATCCTTCCTCTATTGTACAAACATTACAGCCGCCATTCCGACGGTTTTTCTCGGCAGAAACAGGTAAATGGGCGATAACGTTCCATCCTGTGTTCTCTGCATACATCAGGGAGCACAGAGGAGGCAGATGTGAGGGCTAGAATAGGTAAAGCGGCATTCATGTTACTCAATATTATATGAAAATCTCGGGACATAATGATTAATACAAAGTTAAGATTATATTATTTCAATTTCAAGTCAGTACTAGCCTGCAGAGCAGAAACTTGGGAGAACAACACAAGCAATACAGAGAAAACTCAAGTCGTTCGTTAATAAATGTCTACGGAGGATCCTGGGTATAGGTTGACATGTCAAGGTGAGTAGTGAAGACCTAGGGGAAAGGAACCAACAACAACCAGTGAGCAATATATCAAACGTAGGAGATGGGGTTGGATAGGACACCCACTATGGAAATCAGCATCCAACATGACCAGCCAGGAACTGGCAAAAAATCCACAGAGGAAGGGGAAGAGGAAGAGAGGTAGGCCGAGTCAAGCGTGCAGAAGAAACTTTGAAAATGAACTGAATTTCCTGGGCCTTGACTAAATCGAGACAGAAATAAAAGCTTCGGCCGAACTTGCTGACGGAGGGTTGTCAATAGCATATTCAAAGAATGGCGCGACAGGCATTGACGATAACGATGAGGTTCTCGTGCTGGATGAGCTTCTCCTCGTGTTGGATGAAGTTCTCCTCGTGTAGGATGAGCTTCTCCTCGTGTAGGAAGAGGTTCCCCTCGTGTAGGATGAGGTTCTCCTCGTGTAGGATGATATTCTCCTCGTGTAGGATGAAGTTCTCCTCGTGTAGGATGAGGTTCTCCTCGATTAGGATGAGGTTCTCCTCGTGTAGGATGAGGTTCTCCTCGTGTATGATGAGGTTCTCCTTGTGCTGGATGAGATTCTCCTCGTGCAGGATGAGCTTCTCCTCGTGTAGGATGAGGTTCTCCTCGTGTAGGATGAGGTTCTCCTCGTGTAGGATGAGGTTCTGTTCGTTTAAGATGAAGTTCTCCTCGTGTAGGATGAGGTTCTCCTCGTGTAGGATGAGGTTCTACTCGTGTAGGATGAGGTTCTCCTCGTGTAGGAGGAGGTTCTACTCGTGTAGGATGAGCCTCTCCTCGAGTAGGATGAGGTTCTCCTCGTGTAGGATGAGCCTCTCCTCGAGTAGGATGAGCTTCTCCTCGTGTAGGATGAGGTTCTCCTTGTGTAGGATGAGGTTCTCCTCGTGTAGGATGAGCTTCTCGTGTTGGAAGGGGTTCTCCTCGTGTAGGATGAACTTCTCGTGTTGGAAGAGGTTCTCGTGTAGGATTAGCTTCTCGTGTTGGAAGAGGTTCTCCTCGTGTAGGATGAGCTTCTCGTGTTGGAAGAGGTTCTCCTCGTGTAGGATTAGCTTCTCGTGTTGGAAGAGGTTCTCCTCGTGTAGGATGAGCTTCTCATCATGTAGTATGAGCTTCTTGTGTTAGATGGGGTTTTCCTCGTGTAGGATGAGGTTATCTTTGTGTAGGATGAGCTTCTCATTATGTAGGATGAGCTTCTCGTGTTGGATGAGCTTCTCCTCGTGTTGGATGTTCTCCTCGTGTTGGATGAGTTTCTCCTCGTGTTGGATGAGGTTCTCCTCGTGTAGGATGAGGTTCTCCTCGTGTAGGATGAGGTTCTCCTCGTGTTGGATGAGTTTCTCCTCATGTTGGATGAGGTTCTCTTCGTGTTGGATGAGGTTCTCCTCGTGTAGGGTGAGGTTCTCCTCGTGTTGGATGAGCTTCTCCTCGTGTTGGATGTTCTCCTCGTGTTGGATGAGCTTCTTCTCGTGTAGGAGCTTCTCCTCGTGTAGGATGATGTTCTCCTCGTGTTGGATGATGTTCTCCTCGTGTTGGATGAGCTTCTCCTCGTGTTGGATGATGTTTCTCCTCGTGTAGGATGATGTTCTCCTCGTGTAGGATGAGCTTCTCCTCGTGTTGGATGAGCTTCTCCTCGTGTAGGATGATGTTCTCCTCGTGTAGGATGAGTTTCTCCTCGTGTAGGATGATGTTCTCCTCGTGTAGGATGAGCTTCTCCTCGTGTAGGATGATGTTCTCCTCGTGTAGGATGAGGTTCTCCTCGTGTAGGAGGACCTTCTCCTGTGTTTGATTGTTATATTTGTAATTTTAGTTGACTTGTCCAAATTAGTCGAAGTTGTTGTGACTTACAATTTGAACATGATGAGATAGCCGAACCAATTCTAAACCCTCATCAGTCTTACGACACGCTTGCCAGGTTTACAATGTGACTTTTATCTGCTCCTCGTTGGGGCTCCAGAACCGCTCGAAAGCCCACACCTCAAAGAACGTCAGAATTAGTGACCAAAGAGAGTTGTGCATGGGGTCAGTAGCGTTATCGAGTGAAACAAATTGTTATGGAAAACCCCACTACAAAAGCGCGGAAATGTCGCAGGCTTCCTAAATGAGATTAATTTCGGAAGGAGTGAACAATGAATAAGAAGGATTGTATTCTGATACTTTTGTTTTAAAGTAATGCCTTGCCTGTCTCGGGCAAGCTTATATATTCGTATAGCCATAAAGAGGAATATTCCAACGATATTCGGTGTTACCTAAGTTCTGTTAGGAAGGTCTAAAGAAACCATATAATATTGATCTAGATCTACTAACGTAATTAGGAGGCCTTTAATATAATTAAATTCATTTTACCCAAAAAAATCGATGTTTCGTGTCTCATCTTTTGGGTACATATTAGTGATGTCATGACATCCCGACATGTAATGGGACGTCTGGGTACCATATTAGTGTTGTAAGGACGTCCCAAAATATAATGGGGAGACTGGGTACCCTACTAGTGTTTAAGGAAATCATTAAATGAAATAGGACGTCTGAGTACCATATTAGTGTTGTAAGGACATCCCAGCATGAAATGAGATGTAATGGTACCATATTAGTGTTGTAAGGACATCCCAGCATGAAATGAGATGTAATGGTACCATATTAGTGTTGTAAGGACATCCCAGCATGAAATGAGATGTAATGGTACCATATTAGTGTTGTAAGGACATCCCAGCATGAAATGAGATGTAATGGTACCATATTAGTGTTGTAAGGACATTCCCACATGTAGTTATAGTTCTATATTTCTTCCGATCTCTCGCTTACATTGTTCGTTTTTTCTTCTATCTGCATAATGTAGTGGACGTTGTTTCTAAAGTATTTCTTTCAAACTCAGAAGGCGATTAGAAACTTTGCAGGCTTTGAACCGGGTGAACTGTGGCGTCAAGGTCTCCATAGCAGATAGGTAACACCTTGGCAGGTAACACGTTCGCGTCTCGGGAAACGAACGAAAACCAGAAACGATGGGGCTTCTAATCCAGAAAATTCCGTGCTACTAGTCTAATTGGAGACGAAAGATGAATTATGTGTTCCCAAAAGACTAGTTATGGTAAGTCAAATGCAGTTTTGAACTTGTTTCAACAAGTGACTGGAATCAAGATTTCTTAAAGACTGGTTATATTAAGTCAAATGTACTGTGGGGCCTATGTTTGAATACCTGAATCGAGGGAGTGAAGTATAATCAGGATATGGTGAAACATAACTATCAACCCCCCCACCCCCCCCCCACCCCACCCCCCAATCTACAGTGTAATCTTCATTGTCGTGCGTTTACTGAGGAGTCTCGCATTACGTTGCAGCTGACTCACCACGATGTTCTTCTCAAGTACGTCTCGGAATGTAAGGAGAACAACTGTAACCCGCAACTACAGGAATGGCAGAAGTTCACTCAACTTAGCACGAATAGTTTCGAACAACACAACAACATACCTGGAACGACGGAAGAAAGTCAACAACTTCGATACCATAACAGCTGATATACACACACGGCAGCTCTATCAACCAGCCATCAGTTTGTTTGCATGTACGTACCGACTAGGCCTGGTTGCACAACCACTAGTGCTTTGTCCCGCCAGTGACCTCAAAACGTGACTTGAATCAGGAGAGATTCATAGGGATTAAGATCCGTATAGTACGTAGTGCATGTACATGTTTCCTGTCCCATTGAATGTTTTAATCTCGTGATTCTACCTTCAATAAAAGAGACGTGTAATCTGCAAATAGAAAATATGTTAACTGGGGCATATATGATTAATAATGTGTGCATTAGAGCAAACTATTCATTTACACAATAATACAATACATTGAAGGCGGGAATTATGTATTGCACACCCAATTGATGTGTGCAAGTGTATTTTAAATTGTGTGTCCAGCGAGTGATACCGGTAATGAAAAGAACACGTACACTGCACTGTCATTGTCAAAGGATGTCGTAAAAAGTGACTACAGAGAGTTGTGGTCGAAGCCAGCAGCTTCATCATGTCAAAAAAATGTCATCCTCATTAGCCACTGCAGAAGACAGAATGAGCTTGAGGCTGGTAACCCATCCAACAGAAACTGTCAATCACACCCACGTGAACAGATAGATATACAGGCAGATCAGCATTTGTTGACTTCTCGTATATTTGGCTGAAGACCTATGCTTCACAGGGAGCTACCAATGTTTATATTGACTGAGTGAAAGATCAGTTACATGCTCCATGTAAATATAAATGGAAGCTGCAGTAGTACTGAAGGTCAAAACCAGATAAATGTATAAATATGTATGGATTAGTTATGGCAGCACGACAGAGACAAACCAACGTCAGGTGGGTCTCGTTTGGCTTCGGCCCTGGTTCGGAAACTGAGCCATTGCATATTTATGCTATTATCTGCTTCCTGGAAAGCAGGCGTTCTCAACCTGGTGCTCTTTTAATGACATTTGGTGCTAGCGTTATAACAGTACAAACGTGCTCGCGAGCACCAACGCTCATGGGGCCAGTTTTCCAATTCTTCTTCTTCTTCTTCGTACGCTGTCAGACGTCAACCTGTATTTTTTCGAAAAAATCAGCGGTCATCCTGAGGCTGTCGACACTGCCATAGAGCTTGTCTAGTGTTGGCACTGGTGATGGCCACATCTGCTTTCTCTGATCCTCGTATGTCGGGCAGTTTTGCAGCAGATGTTCAGCGGTCATTTTCCCAGTACCACACGAGCATTCGTCAGTGACACGTATCTTCAATTTATTGAATAGGTGAGTACCTCAGTCTGTTGTGGCCTGTGCGAAGTCCGAAGACCACGATCTGCTCTCTTCTGTTCAACTGGTAATAGGCATCGTTTTTTGTGTAGCCAGTATGTTCCGTTTCCCATTTAGTTATGTATCTGGCCCTAATAAGCCTTTTGAACTCTTCGTAGGTCACACTAGAATCTGGTTGTGGTAGTATTGGACCTTCTTTTGCCAGTATGTCTGCCTCATCGTTGCCTTGGATGTTACAATGGGAGGGAACCCACTGTACCACTACTCTTTTTGGTGCAGACTGCTGGCATAGTTGACAGAGTACTGCTCTTAAATCTTTAAGTTCAGTATTTTTCTGGCTTTTTAGTGATGTGACTACGGCCAGGGCATATGTAAGCAGGACTATCTGGCTTTTATTTCTTTTGCCTGTCAGCATTGCTTCTACTGTAGCCCTCAGTGCCTCTGCCTCCGCTCTGAAATTGCTTGAGTATTTTCCAGTTGCTACTGACAGTGTTGTTTTCCAATTCAAACTTTGTTTTGAAAACCCAAACAAAATAATGTTGATATCCATCCGAGACATTTTAAGTGACCTGAAAGTGGTTACGGTTGATATCAATAAACGGATTGACCGCTTTATGTTCTGAAATATTTCACACTTATGACCTGGTTTTGTGGTTTCTCTGGTGCTGATCAGATTTAACGTTGTGTTGCACCATGGGTACATTTTGCTTCTTTCGCTCCTGACAAATTGAATAGGGCTGTCGTGTTTATCGTTAGATTTAGACAAATAATACGACCGAAAGGTGCAAATACCGCAGTCAAGCTGTAAACTATCTATACAACGCATTCCATTCTCTGCACTGCATCCTTCTACTTGCAAAGCCCTATTCAGGGTTTGGTGGACATTGAGAATTAACGCAAATGAAGAAGAAGAAGACAAGATAATATTAACTTAACTTAACTTAACGTCTTTATACTGGTTTAGAAGACCCTGCAGAGTCTGTATACAACCAGTTACATTTACATCACCTTGCTCTAAAATCTATGCGCATCCAGTTTATTCTTAAACGCATTAACTGTCCCTGCCTCCACCACCTCCCCTGGCAATGCATTCCAAGCAGACACCACTCTCTGACTAAAAAAATATTTCCTAATATCTAACCTGGACCTCTCTTTAATCAGCTTGTAGCTATGCCCTCGTGTTATTGTAGGTGGCTGTATTTTAAAAAACTTGTTATAGTCTAATTTATCGATTCCTCTGATCATCTTATAAACCTGTATTAAGTCACCACGAATTCTTGTATATTCACGAATATTCAATGTATATTCGGTGGTCAGAGTTTGTTGCTAAGTTAAGTTAATAACTTCAAATAAAATATACAGCATGGACCCACTTCTAGAGTTGGTATACGCAGCTGTGAATATTTGAATAATTCGTTAGCTTTTTTATCGAAGGCCGGATTCAGCATACCGCTATATATACAAGAAAAAAAACAATACTCTTTTCAAGATAATTAGGAAAGAGAATTTTAGGTGGTAAATAATGGCCGCAACACAGGGACTATTTTGTCTTTTGTGCAATGCTTTTTAACTGGGTTCAGAAGAGCAGATTTTAATACACATCATAGTGTGTTTGGCGAGGAGTACCCCACGTGGTCAGACGCAAGAGTATGTAAAATAGACGAGCTGAAATCGCAACTCCAGCGGCAAGAGAAAGATTTCAGTTATGAAATACCTATATAATAAAACAGGAGGGACAAAAGCCTCGTGTTCCACATTGGAGAGAAAAGGACCTAGTGTTCCACATTGGAAAGAAAAGGGCCTTGTGTTCTACATTGGAGAGAAAAGAGCCTAGTGTTCCACATTGTAGAGAAAAGAGCCTAGTGTTCCACATTGGAGTAAATAGCCTAGTGTTCCACATTGTAGAGAAAAGAGCCTAGTGTTCCACATTGGAGAGAAAACGTGAATCATTGCAAATGATTGGAGGCAGGCTTACATTAAAAGGGGCCAGCTGAATTGACGGCCTAATTCGCATTGGGGCGTGAAGGTGAATGACCTGAATGATTACAATGTGTCTGCCAATGGGATAAAATCAATAGGGCAGGGACACAACGACCGCGTAATCTTGTGTTGTGTGTTTCTCTCGATGGCTAAGCCAGTAAAACCCAGCTAATGATTCACGGATGTCAGGTGAGTAATTGTATACTGATCTGGATGAAGATGGATGGGAGAGGGGGGGGGGGGGCGGGGCCGGAGGTAGATGAGAGAAGACTAGAAAGGGAGGACGAGAAAAGGCTAGGGAGAGGCTAAAGGAGGGAAGAGAGTATGGAAGAAAAGAAGGAACAAGAGAAGTTCAAGAGAAGAGAATTGAAAGAAGAGAGAGGCGGGGGCGATAAAGAAGAGATGGATTATTAAGAAAGAAGTGACAGGAAAGATCAAGGGGAGAGAGAGGGAGAGAGAAGAAAAGGAAGAGACAGGGACAGTAGATAATAAGAATAATATACGGGTAAAGAGATAGGAAGAATAGATAAGAAAAAGACCAAAAGGGAGTAGGAATAACAAAGATGTTTAAAAGGTAATAGGATGACAACATATAAGGAGGAAAGAGAAAAGGAGTAAAAAAGAAGAGAGAAAGTGAAGGGACCAAAATGAGGGAGAGGAAGACATTAGAGGAGGAAGAATGAGAAGAAAAGATAGTGCAAAGAGAGTGAGAGGAATAATAGGAAGTGGGAAGGGGATGAATAGAGGGACGGGGAAGTTAAAAACGGAATAGAGATGAACAGAGACAGGCTTAGAGAGACGATGAGAGAAAGAGAGGTAGAGACAGAGAGAAGAGGAAGAGAGAAGAAGAGGAAGTGAGAAGTTGAGAAATAGGGGAAGAAAATACAAGATGATGAAAGCACAACGAGAGGAATACAGGAGGGGAGTCGGAGAGAAAAGAAGGAAGAGACTGTATAATAAAGATTCCGTGCAGGATGCATAATTAACAATGTTGCGTAGATCTTATTGGATGACGAGCCATTCGCTGTCGTAAGCAGCCCTGAGGTTCGGTTGGACTAGACACTAGAGGCACACACAATGGCGCACACGAACAAAACAAACATAAATAATTAACACTGACGTTGCTCACTCTCTTTCACGGTCAAACTAACATCTGACCTTTATCTCAAACGGATATCAGGATAAACGGAGCATAATCTGTTGTTTACTTTACTTCTGTTAGATGGTTTTGTTTGTTCAAATTCCGGTTCCTGCTCACTTAATGTAGCACACAAATATCCAGCAAAATTAGGAACATAACAAGAATTCCAGACATCAGGGGTAACAAACTCTGTTTGGCCTATTTACGCGGTTCACCGTGCCAGAATTCCATTTTTTTCCTTGTTAAGACTGTCAGATCATGGCCAACTGTAGATAATGGTCAGATTCAAAGTCTGAATTCCAATTATAATTTTGGAAGATCTTTAATTTCAAGTATATTATAGTGCAAATACATTTACCTGGATTATTTGCAGTGTTTTAGGAAATTAAATAGGTAAGAGGTGATTAACGTCTGCTCAGGCAAAACATGATGATCAGACAAGTAAGTCAGTGTTAGGTCAATTATTCTGGTCAAGACTCCCAACTTGACTTCCTCTTAGGTCTCTGTGGAAATGGGTTGTTCTTCTTGGCAGCCTGAATAACGAGGTGATGGATCGATGTGATCCCTGCAGTAGTGAGCGACACGCAGAAGAAGCCAATCATAACCCAAATCTGCATTGGGGACCCGGTCTACCATCATTAGCACGTTCAGAATGTGAGAAAAGCTTTCGCAATCCGCCACTTAACGTGCATTTTAGAGCGCAAAAGAGAATAAACTTACTTACAGTGAGCAATCGCAAGAACGATTTAAAAAGCAATAGAAAATGTTGACGGATTGTAAACTTGAATTGAAGTTTGTTTTTAAAAATATTCATAACTAATTACTTAACAGTACAAACTGAGACATGATTTCCCCGTCGAGATCCACAAATCAATGGATGGAAATCATCACTGTTTAAGTAGTAATGTCCTATATTGTACCTAGTTTAAGATGTAGAGCTGACCTTGAAAACTCCATACCCATGTATACGTATTATTGCCGTTTGTGACGTAAGGAAGTCAGTTAATCAGGCAATGGCTTTTCGCCGGAATCATAACGTCGGGAAAATTTATGAGAAGGATCCCGCCACTATTAATAGACGAACTAAGGCGTTTCTATACTATGTACCTGTCCTAATTGTTCCATGGATAAGCTACTGTGATTGTGTGCATGTACTGCATTGCATGTAGCCTAAGTGTGATCTAGGTTTTCACTACTGTCAACGATGAAGTGTTAGAGACTACATTGTACTAGGCTACATTTTGTTATTTAGTTCTCTATCTCATTGCCAAAAATTATCTAAATTTCAGCCAGGTACCCATTTACAGCTACATCGACTGTAGAAAACATTAGTGTTAATTTATGCGGCCTAAAAAGAAAATGACATTTAAAACATACTATAACTGCGTGTTTACCATACCTACAAACACATTACAACTACAAACATATGACCACATCCAACTAATCATTACTACAAAAATTGCATCACTAAAATACATGCAAACATATTCCACATGAAATGCATTTCCACTACCAGCATTTCACAACTATACACATATTAGTATTTAAATCGCGGCTATACGCATATCATTCACTCAAAGTCAGACTACAGCAAACAACTCATTCATTAAAGAACAAATTACAACAAAACACATCAGTATTGCGATAACATCATTCCTTTCACTGCTTCACATTCACTGCTTCACATTCCCTGCTTCACATTCCCTGCTTCACACAAACTGTTCCCACACACACATCCCTGCTTCACACAAACTGTTCGAACACACACATCACTGCTTCACACAAACTGTTCCCACACACACATCACTGCTTCACACAAACTGTTCCCACACACACATCACTGCTTCACACAAACTGTTCCCACACACACATCACTGCTTCACACAAACTGTTCACACACACACATCACTGCTTCACACAAACTGTTCTCACACACACATCACTGCTTCACACAAACTGTTCCCACACACACATCACTGCTTCACACAAACTGTTCCCACACACACATTACTGCTTCACACAAACTGTTCCCACAAACACATCACTGCTTCACACAAACTGTTCCCACACACACATCACTGCTTCACACAAACTGTTCCATAACACACATCACTGCTTCACACAAACTGTTCCCACACACACATCACTGCTTCACACAAACTGTTCCAACACACGCATCGCGTCTGCATACACATCATGCAATCGAGCACATTTTTATAACACATAAAGCATTCTTAAAAACACATCTCACTACCAGCAAATCAGTTCTACAAACACATCATTACTGCCGGCAAATCATTCCTACAAACTCAACACTAGTACAGACAAACTATTCATGCAAACAAATTACTACTACAAACATATCATTCTTACAAACATATGCCCACTACAAACATATCATTCCTGCAAACATATGGCCACAACAAGCAAATTATTCCTACAAACATATCATTCTTAAAAACTAATCATTCATATAAACACCATTCCTGCAAACATATCATTTCTACGAACATATCTCCACTACAAAAATATCATTCAGACAAACATATCACCATTACAAACATATCATTCCTGTAAACACATCACCAATACAAACGTATCATTCCTACAAACATATCACCACTACAAACATATCATTGCTACAAACACATCACCACTATAAACATATCACTCTTACAAACACATCACCACTACAAACATAGCATTCCTGCAAAAATATCACCACTACAAACATATCATTTACACATGCATATCACCACTACATATATATATATAATTCCAACAAACACATCACCAGTATAAACGTATCATTCCTACATACGCATTATCACCACAAACACACTATTCCTAGAAACATCACTCAGACAAAGCATTCCTTCAAATCACATCACCACCACGAATTACTGCTCATGGTATCCACATTGCGATTTTTAGAAACTGACTCTGTCACAGCAGTTTGGACAACGAGGTGGGGATCGACACTGTTACTCCGATGGTGGTGAGCTTGATTGGAATCTCGGCGTCCACCACATTACATACCCGTATGTTACCAATCACCACATTACGTGCCCATATGTTTCCAATCACCACATTACGTACATGTATTTTACCAATCACCACTTTGCGTGCCGGTATGTTACCAATCACCACTTTACGTACCGGTATGTTACCAATCACCACTTTACGTACCGGTATGTTACCAATCACCACATTACGTACCGGTATGTTACAAATAACCACTTTCCCTGCGGGTACGTTACAAATCACAACTTTACGTACCGGTATGTTACCAATCACCACTTTACGTGCCGGTATGTTACCAATCACCACAATACGTGCCGGTATGTTACCAATCACCACTTTACGTGCCTGTATGTTGCCAATCACCACTTCAACAAATCATTCCATCAAACATATAACCACTACCTAAAACAAATAAGGATTATAAACACATCACCACAACAAACACATTATTTACGCAAACACATCACTCCAGCAAATACATAATTTCTTCAAGCACATAACCACTTTAAGATATCATTGCCTCAAACACATCACCACTGTCTAAAACAAAACAAAATAATATAAATATAAACACACCACCAGTGCCTAAACCAAATAATTAGTCTAAACACACCACCAGTGCTTATACCAAATAATTTCTTTAAATGCATCAGCACTACTGAAAACAAATAATTACCATAAACACATCACCACTGCCTAAACCAAATAATTACTACAAACGAATCACCACTACAAACAAAACACCTCTCTACAAACATATCACCTTATTTCAAATTACCCCTTCACACAAATCCCCCAAAACATATCACTATTACAAAACTCACTACACATAACATTATACGTGCAGTGTGTTTAAAATTATCAATACTAACAGCTTACCAACTTTAGTTTAAAAAATACCATCACCACAACAACTAGAAACACCAGTAGAATATGCCAGGTATGACACACACGCTTGATGTATCTCTGGTTACTACATGTCGATCAAAGATGAGTTAACCAACACACTTACTTCAACACATTGTCGATAACAATGACTGCAAGATATTTGATAAGATAATTCCATTTTTGTGAATATTTTTCTGAAGCGATGCATGGTTGATAAAGATTACATTTTGCTCATTTCCACACTGAATCCATAAAGAGTAGAATACTCTCTAACTCATACATGCCCACACTGAATCCATGAAGAGTAGAATACTCTCTAACTCATACATGCCCACGCTGAATCCATGAAGAGTAGAATACTCTCTAGCTCATACATGCCCACACTGAATCCATGAAGAGTAGAATACTCTCTAACTCATGTTTTTCCACACTCCGCCTTACACGCAACCTTTGCACTGCTGACTGGAAAGTAGACTCTCAGTTTGAAAGAAAGTTCTGGATCAATACCTCGTGTATAATACTTGAATGCACGATAAATAACTCATTTTCATGTACATCTAAGTAAAAAGAAGTGTCGGCACTATCAAGATATCCTTCAATCCTTGTAAATGTGTGGAAAGAGATGAGAAAAAAATGATTTCGGCACTTTAAATAATGTTACATGGAAATCCCATATAGAAGGATTAAGACGCAGAGCAGTGTATGCTTTCAGACCAACTACAACACTCTGTACTCAAGACTTCTATAAAATAACGCACATTTTATTGACAAACCATATTCCACGGCGCCATTATTGATTGTGAACTGAACCTACAAAAGGGTTAGAAGACTGGAGCAAACCACAGACAACTCTCACGTTATGTCCTTACAGAACGTGCGCAAACACACGCACCAGTGCTCGCGTGGAGAGTATGAACATCTCCCGCTAGATTAGGTTAGTGTCCAAGGAACGGCCTTCCAGATATCGTTAACAAAATAAGGAGGACGGTCAGACGAATTTGTACATTTGTGCTAATAAAGTCATCCTTTATGTTGTTGAAGTGTCAGCAAGGTTGAAGCATCCTCGTAGCAGATATTGCTGTCGGAGACGGAGTGTTAGCGATTTTATTGTAATAGTTCTCAGCTTTTAGATCCGGATTCAGTCCCTAGTCGCTAACCAACGTTGAATTGTATTATTCTCCTTGTAGTCGCAGGTGTCGAGAGTTAAGGCACTCGCCCCTCAAAACGATAAACCGAAACAGCGTGGTTTCGAGCCGGCAGATTTCAAGCGACCGCTGGTCTCATAGGAGGTGGGGCCAGAGTGCCTGAATCCTGAATTATTTAATTTTTTTAATTTTATTTTATGTTTTCCTCACTAGTTTCTACTGGCGGAGGCGCGTCTATTCCACACTAGACCGTAGTCAATTGGGCGATATTAAGACGCATAAACCAGTGCTTGGATGTATGTGTGCGTCTGTATGTACCTACGCTAGGTTTGTGCGCTCTCAGAAGCCAGCCCAACCAAAGTGCAATGGAAGGGTCTCACCCTGATAGCGCGTGTGAAAGTTGTGCAAGAGTATGACTGTAAGACAGATTCAAATGAAACAGAGTGAGGTGAGAAGAGAGAGAAGCTGAGAATGACGATCCTGAATTACTACCAGTCGTTATGCATTAAGTATTGAACTGGTCCAAGGTAGTTCGAGACCAGAGAGTGAGGTTGGTGACCAGCGCAGCTTCTTCCTCACTGTAATCTAAATACAGCGCAAGTTACTTCATCAAGACAAAACCGTCTGATGATGTGGTCATCATTACTTGCAATGGCAACTAATTAACTAACTAGCTAACTAACTAGCTAGCTAACTAACTAACTAACTAGATAACTAACTAACTAGCTAGCTAGCTAACTAACTAACTAGCTAGATAACTAACTAACTAACTAGCTAGATAACTAACTAACCAACTAGCTAGCTAACTAACTAACTAGATAACTAACTAGCTATATAACTAACTAGCTAACTAACTAGCTAGCTAGCTAACTAACTAACTAACTAGCTAGCTAGCTAACTAACTAACTAACTAACTAGCTAGATAACTAACTAACTAACTAGCTAGATAACTAACTAACTAACTGTAGTTGCATTGTGAAGCACAACATGCCACCATATATTCACGTTTCCTAGCAATTCACCGTTTCCGTCCCAGCGTGAAGCACGCGCCACAACTGCAGGTGACTCATTTTATAGGAAGTTTATTTTCAAGCTTCTGCAATGCAATTATTTACATTTTGCTTTCCGGTCGTGAAACTTATCTTTTACCAATAGCTGCTCACTTTACAGGAATCGAGTTGTTGCAATGGCCGATTGTAGTGGCAATGGGCTTTTTTTTTTCTTACATGATAAAGGTGCCATATAGCCATATACAGGTACATCCCTCTTTAGACGCCGTTTGAATGTGACAGTGACACTATTCTTACACTGATGGGCACAACTCTGGTTCACTCAGCTAAACATTGATATCCAATTATATGTTGGGAAGGCAATGCTGGGAGTCACTATATTTAAACAGAAACCTGGTTTCTGAATATACGTTTAGGGAAGGCAATGCTGGTAGTCACTACACCTAAAAGCAACATGGTATCTATATGTTGGGGAAGACAAAGTGGGAAGGAATATGGCGAGTCACTATATCTAACGGAAACATGGTACATGGCTATATGTTGGGGAAGACAAAGTGGGAAGGAATATAATTAGTCACTATACCTACCAGAAGCCGCGTGTCTGCCTATCTGTTGGTGAAGACAATGCGGGAAGGATTATAATTACTCACTATACCTACAAGAAGCCGCGTATTTGACTATCTGTTGGTGAAGACAACGCGGGAAGGAATATAGCGAGAACCCAACCTATGAATGTTTCTATCACGTTATTCCCGACTGTACTTTCCATAACCTTCTGACCTATGCGAAATGTTGGGTTTGCATAACCATGAGTAAGGCAGCCTTGAACTATGCACGAGCTAGACTGTATTGTAAGCCTCCACGTAGAACCGCTGTCAGTATCTCAGTGATTCTATTCTCTTTGATGTCCTAGTAGAGCACTACCGGAAATCGCTCGGGTTTTTGTGTCTGCTATGAGCCTACCGCTAAAGGTGTTAACTACACGTGTTGCATTCAAGAGGCCTGAAGTCAGTGAAGAACTGATGTGTAAGAGATGACATTGTTCTAGATGCCAGCTTTGTGGTAGGTGTGTTGAACTGTAATCGTTCTTGTGATTTTGTATTTATTAACTTTAGCACTGTGCGCTATCATCTACAGATAGGGCAGAGAATCCGAGAACAACTAAAATTATTACCAAAAAAGGTATGCAATTTAATAAATCTGTGCTTTCGTGGGATTGAAATAGTATAAGATCACAAATGTGGAACTATTGGAATTCTTCTTCTTCTTCTGCGTACACAGTCAGACAGTAACCATTATTTTCTCGAAAAAAGCGGCGGTCATCCTGAGACTCTCGCCACTACCATAGAGCTTGTCTTGCAGTTCCACTGGCAATGGCCACATCTGCTCTCTCTGATCCTCGTATGTCGGGCAGTTCTGCAGCAGATGTTCAGTGGTCATTTTACCAGTACCGCACGGGCATTCGTCGGTACACCCTATCTTCAATTTGTTGAAGAGGTGGTACCTCAGTCTGTTGTGGCCAGTGCGAAGTCTGAAGACAACGACCTGCTCTCTTCGGTTCAACTGGTAATAGGCATCGTTTTTGGTGTAACCAGTATGTTCGGTTTCCCATTTGGACATGTACCTGGCTTTGATAAGCCGTTTTGACTCTTCGTACGTCATACTGGTATCTATTTGTGGTAGCCTTGCACCTTCTTTTGCCAGTCTGTCTGCCTCCTCGTTGCCTTGGATGTTGCAGTGTGACGGAACCCACTGTACCACTACCCTTTTTGGTGCGGACTGTTGGCACAGTTTGCAGAGTGCTGCTCTTAAGTCATTAAGCTCAGTGTTTTTCTGGCTTTTTAGCGCTGTGACTACTTCGAGAGCATCTGTCAGCAGGACTATATGGCTCTCATTTTCACTGTGTGTTACCATTTCTTCCACTGCCGCCCTCAGTGCCTCTGCCTCTGCTCTGAAATTGCTCGTGTACTTACCAGTAGCGAATGACAGTGTTATTTTTCTGCCATTTGGTAGGTTCAGGAATGCTCCTGCCCCTCCGTTCTGTGTAGTGTTTGTTACAGAACCGTCGGTGTATGCATGGGTCCAGTCCATGCTTGGGTAGCTTTTCGTTATGAAGCTTAAGGTAGTGTCTCTCCTTTCTTTTTCGGTCTGGCAGTTTTTGTTTGCAATACCTGGTATATTTTCTACCACTTCTGGAAATATATCCTGCCTCCAAGTAGGTTTTCGTACAGTAGTGATGGGTTTTGGTGTTGTTAGTGCGTTTATGGGATCTTCGTGCATCTTTGCTTTGGCTATTTCTGCAAAGTTTCTCCGCTTTAGTTTCCCAGTTCCCAAATTGTTTAGCCTCTGGTACATTGGATGGTCCGTCAGTCTTCGGAGTTTCTCTGACTGCAGCTGGGCTCTGCAGTCTCTTCTGTCGGTCATGGATTGCAGTTTTGTAATCTTTTCAAGATCTACAATTGGCGTTGACTTCATGCCACCAGTTATGATTCTCATGGCTTGGTTTTGAAGTTTGTTAACTTTATCGAAGTTCGCCTTCGCTGCTGTTGTCCATGCCGCGATGCCATACTCGAGAACTGGTCTCACTCTTCCAGTGTACAGTTTCTTTAGTATGCCTTCGTCTGCTCCCCAGCTTGTGCCAGCAAGTTTCCTCATGATCGCCATTCTTTCTCTGGCTTTCATTCGGTTTCTCTCAATCTGACTTTTCCATGTCATGCGCCGATCAAATGTGACTCCCAGATAGGCTGGGTTGTCGTTTGGCTGCAGGATTTTGCCATTTAGGCTTAATTTGGTACTTTGGGGTTTTAATGAGAGCGAGAATATTGTGCACGTGGTTTTCTCCTCGTTTATTTTGACCAGCCATGAGTTCGCCCACTCTTCCAGCGATGTTAGGGCCGTTTGCATCCGATTTCTTGCTATGGTGAGATTCTTTTCAGAGGTCCACATAGCCAGATCGTCTGCAAACATTGAGCTATGGACTCTTCTTGGTATATTCTCTGTAATATCGTTTATATATACCAGGAAGAGTGTGGGTGACAGTACTCCCCCTTGGGGTACTCCCTGCTCGAGTGTCACCTTTTTGCTCATCTGCCCTTGTACTTGGACTCTGGCCGTTCTTTGTTTGAGGTAGTGGTTGATCCACTTGTACATCTTCCCACAAACATCACTTCTTCTTAGCTTGACTCTAAGTCCATCCTTCCAGACTTTGTCAAATGCCTTTTCCAGATCCACCCAAACAGCTACTGTGTGTTTCTGTGCCTGGTAGGCATCTTCTATCTCCTGGGCTATGAGGATGACCTGGTCCTCAGTGGATCTGTGCTGTCTAAAGCCGGCTTGCTGTGGAATTAGTATTCGTTTTTCTTCCAGATGCCACATCAGTCTGGTGTTTATCATCCGTTCCATCAGCTTGCCGACACAGCTCAGTAGGCTTATGGGCCTGTATCCATTCGGATCTGTTTTGTCCTTTCCTGTTTTTGGTACTGGTACCAGTATTGCATCTTTCCATGCCTGGGGTACAATACCCCTTTTCCAGCTTTGGTTCAGGACTGATAGTAGTTTTTCCTTCGCTGTTTGGCCCAGCCCCATCAGCATTTCGTTTGTTATCCCGTCTTTTCCGGGAGATTTCCTTCTCTTTAGTGTTCTCATAGCCTCTTCCATTTCGCGCATTGTTAGTTTGGCCATCATGTGCTCTTCAGGAGCCGTATTTATGTTTTCGTGCCCCTTTAGCTCTTCGCTAATGTCTGTATGCTTATCTGCAGGGACCTCGATGTGGTTTGCTCTGGCATAGTGATCGACAAAGGCGTTTGCGGCTTTCTTACCTGTGATCAAGTTCTCGCCTTGCTTGATAGTAATTTGTTTATTTGACGGGGTTTCGTCGTTCATGGCTCTGACTAGCTTCCATAGCTTGTTCCCTTCTTTGTCCAGTTTTAAACTTTCCGTTTTATTTTTCCAACTTTCTCTTGCTGTTTGCTTGAGAGTGTGTTTGTACTTCGCCGCGGCGGCTTTGAGGGCGATGTTTGCCTCCACGGATTTTTCTCGTTCTGCCATGTTCCTCGCATTTGTTACTGCATCTTCCACTTTCTGTAACTCATCATTCCAGTAGGGCTTATAGTTTTTCCTAGCTCCTCTTGGGATGGTTTCAGTTGCGGCTTGCATTATTGCCTTGCTTAGGCTCTCTACCATGGGCTTCATTTTGGTGTTTCGTGTGTTGATGGTTTCACACAGCCCATCTGTCAGGATTGCAAATCTGTCCCAGTCGGCTCGTTTGTAATTCCAACGTGGGAGCGGTTTTGTTTCCTGTGGGCCTACTTCCATGTCAATGGTTAGCCTGATCGGCCTGTGGTCGCTACCTGCCAGTTGGTTTAGCACCTGGCGGTCTATTTTATAGTGTATGTCCAGTGTGGAGAAGGCCAAATCTGGAGTCGAGGTGGTATGCCATGTTCTTGAATAGAAGCTAGGGCTATCCTCCGGCCTATTGATTAGGGAGAGATTTGCATCTATCTCCCAATCTTCCACTTCGTCACCTCTACTGTCTGTGTCAGAGTATCCCCATCTCTCCGAGTGGCTGTTGAAATCTCCAACTACTATGCAGTTGGAGTCTCTGACCTCCATACTCGAGAGCGATAGGTCTCTGTTTGGTGGTCCGTACAGATTGAAAATGCGGAGTTTCGTCTCTAGAGCCATTATGTCAACTCCTACAATTTCTGCTTGTCCGGTGTGATTGACAGGTACCGCGCTACTCGGTATGCTGTTTCTGGTCAGTATCAGGACCCCTCCTTTGTGACCTTCTCTATCTAGACGGAAGGTCTGGTATCCTCTGATTGAGAATTTATGGTTATTGTTGAGGTGCGTTTCCTGGATACATGCCACGTCAATCTTACCTTCATGCAGGTGGTGTGTTAGGGAAAGTTTTTTGTTAATGACTCCCTCCGCATTCCACTGTAGTATTCTGAGGGTCTTGAAGTTTTGGCCAATAGACGTTACCCCATAGCCATGTGCCTTGACTCCACGACACATGGGTGGGTGACCACCAGTAGTCAAGGGTGGGCCCCTTCGAGGCGTGAGGCCCGGCGCTATCGCTGCCTGGCGGGTCTCCTCAGGATGAGCGCCATACGTTTTTCGAATAGGTTGTGCTGCCATCATACTGTGATTTACGTTGCACTGTTTTGTTAGGCTTGCGGCCCCGTGCATCCGATTTCAACAGGCGTTTCTGTAGGGATGCCCTCCTTAGCCTTTGGCTGTCCCCAGCCTATCTGCAAGGCAGCAGTTGTTTACGATCAGAGTTTTCTCTCCTATGGAAGTTGTCTTTCCAGACTATCGAGTCTTCACTACTCGTGTCTATAGGGTGCAATGATGGTATGTGATATATGAGATGGACTGGTTTACCCGGAAGAGAGGCAGTCCAGTGTGTCTGTATCCCAGGATCGTCACGTCCTGCCAGAAACGTAGCATTTGCATGTGAGTGGGGTATCTCTTTTTCCCTTTATTTTCTTGGCTTCTATGCAGGGATGGTACGCCTAGCATTCCCCGCCACCTGGGGTGTTGACACAGTGGGGCAGGTGTGCAATGTCCGCTGGTCTGCATCTCTTCTGCGTCCAGCATGATAGTTATGGCTGATAACGTACAGAGGTAGATATCGTAACCGGAGTGCATTTAGCCAGAGGACAAGCCTGGTAATGTCACAGAGATGTTGATCGCCTGGTGTGCGGACAACTCTCATGGTCAGTGGTTGAGTCTTGACAGTTCACAGTGTGGTGGCTGCTCTACTGTTTTCGACACCCCGACCAGGTTCTAAGTCTTTGGTTGGTGTTTTTCGCACCCCATCGCCGTATAGGGTGAGTATCTAGCAGTTTTCCGCCCGCTTTGATTTGCGGGTGGCAAGGACCTCTTACTGTGGCTCTACCTGATAGGGCTGGGGCGCAATCCCCAGGTCCCGAGCATGTAGGAGCCTCCCATTGCAGTGGTGCTGAGATTTTGGGCGGGATTGCGGCTTTCAAGGGTTCGGCCGTAATCCCCCACATGGTAGCCTCGCGCCCTTGGCTTATCAGCCTGGTACGTGAACCAAAGTGTCTGCGGCTCCTCTCGATTTGAGCTGGTTTTCCGTAGCAACGCCCTGTCATTTGTAGGGTAAAACTGACCTGTCTTCAGATCTATTTCCAGCACCCGTTCACTATTTGGTCAGACGAATTTATTGAGGGCTTTTGTTTGTCAATGACCAGGTATTTGAAATCTGCGGAGTTAAACACGATTTCCGTAGCGTTCTTTCATTTGAGCTGACTTGTCGTCCGTGAGTCTAATACCAGCGTACGTTCATTATTAGACCCAAACGGCAGTGCTCTCAATTTGTCAATTGTTCTACAGTATTGGCGTGTTCAGTCAAATTAAGCCGCAGGTTCCACACCTGGTGGTGCCCTTCCGTCAATTCCCTTAGCGAGATAATCAAGTTTCTTAAAGGGTGGCCCCATAGATTTTCGAGGGTCTAATTCCAGCACATGTTCTCTATTAGACCCCACTAAGGTGTACTTGTTGATAGTCATTCTGCAGTATTGGCGTGGTAAGTTAACTTAGGTCTCAGGCTCCACTCCTGATAGTGCTCTTCCGTCAATTCCTTTATCAAACACTGGATGCAGACAAAACCGAGCCACAGGGGACATAACCCCAGATTTCTGGGGGTCTAAGTCCAGCACCAGTTCCATATTAGACTCCAGAAGAGTGGTCTCGGCATGTCAATCATTTCAGTGTTGGGCGTGTTGAGTCAAATTAAGCCGCAGGCTCCACTCCTGGTGGTGCCCTTCCGTCAATTCCTTTAAGTTTCAGCTTTGCAACCATACTTCCCCCGGAACCCAAACACTTTGGTTTCCCGGAAGCTGCCCGCAGAGTCATCGAAGCAACTCCTGCGGATCGCTAGTCGGCATCGTTTATGGTCAGAACTACGACGGTATCTGATCGTCTTCGCGCCTCTGACTTTCGTTCTTGATTAATGAAAACATTCTTGACAAATGCTTTCGCAGTAGCTCGTCTTGCGGCGATCCAAGAATTTCACCTCTAACGCCGCAATACGAATGCCCCCGTTTGTCCCTGTTAATCATTACCTCCAGTTCCGAAAACCAACAAAATAGAACCGAGGTCCTATTCCATTATTCCATGCACCATTATTCAGGCAGCCGAGGCCTGCTTTGAACACTCTAATTTTTTCAAAGTAAACGCGCCGGCCACCCAGGACGCTCAGCGAAGAGCACCCGTGGGAGAGAGCCGGCAGACGGTAGGGCAGGAGACAACGGGCAGTGAACCGGCGCGAGCCGGACCGCCCGCCTGCGCCTGAGATCCAACTACGAGCTTTTTAACTGCAACAACTTTAATATACGCTATTGGAGCTGGAATTACCGCGGCTGCTGGCACCAGACTTGCCCTCCAATAGATCCTCGTTAAAGGGTTTAAAGTGTACTCATTCCAATTACGGGGCCTCGAAAGAGTCCCGTATTGTTATTTTTCGTCACTACCTCCCCGTGCCGGGAGTGGGTAAGTTGCGCGCCTGCTGCCTTCCTTGGATGTGGTAGCCGTTTCTCATGCTCCCTCTCCGGAATCGAACCCTGATTCCCCGTTACCCGTTACAAACATGGTAGGCATGTCACGTACCATCGACATTTGATAGGGCAGACATTTGAAAGATGCGTCGCCGGCACATGAGGCCATGCGATCAGCACAAAGTTATCCAGAGTCACCAGTGGGGACGCCGCAACCCCGCGAGGGGAAACGACGATTGGTTTTGAACTAATAAAAGCGCTCTTTCCGCGAGGGTCGGAGCTTGGTAAGCATGTATTAGCTCTAGAATTGCCACAGTTATCCAAGTAGGATCGTGTCATCTAAGGAACCTCGACTGATTTAATGAGCCATTCGCGGTTTCACCGTGAGACAGTGTGAACTTAGACATGCATGGCTTAATCTTTGAGACAAGCATATGACTACTGGCAGGATCAACCAGATATCTGTCGGAGACGTACGTACAGCACACACCGGTCGGCGGAGGAAGGGTGTGTAAAAAGCCTCGCTGGGACGACGGCCGCAGGGACCGACTGACGGGACGGACGGTTTGTTCCACCCGTCCCTCACTCCGTCGACCTAGGACCGCCTGACAGGGGCCTCCCACACGCACCAGACGACCGACCGACCGGGCTCGCTCGAGGAGGGATGGCAGCGCTCTGTGCAGAACGGATCCCAACGACCTCGGCGACGAATTTCACTGGGACTAGAGACACAATTTGGCCTGCCGGCCCTTCTTCTCCGTAGGGAGAACGCAGGGCCTCGAGGCAACGATTCCTGCTTTCCATTTGCCGGTCACAAGCTCTTTGCGAGAGTCGGACCACCAGCGAGACGTACTGTCGAGCTCTGCTATAAGCCTTAGATAAATCACCACGGACGGACCACGTTTCCTGATACGGACCAGACTAGCGCACTTCGGTGGAGGAGCCACTACCACAAACCGCACCCAATTCGCACTACGGGGAAAGGCAGGCGAGCGTTTTCCGCAAGCCCGCGCTATCGCTCCGCCTGGCGGGACTGAGATCGCTTTACGAACACTGGTTGAAATTGAGTCGCCGCAGCGAGACAACTACCCCAGATTGGAATTAAACAGACATATATCCAGATGATACCATTGCAATGTCAGTGTTCTGAAATCAACAGGGCAAACAAGTAACGGAAGAGTCAGACCAATACAATGAAAGGGAATTGAGATTAACATACAGGAAACATGAAAGACGTGAATAGAGCCGGAGTTAATGTGACGGGACATCAGGGATTGACATGCATGTGTTGAATGTATGTAATCCACGTGGAGCTGAAAATGTGTTGACAGACTGTTTGATTAAACGATTGAATGAGAATGGAGTATGATGCCAGTAGGTTATACGCCTCGACCCACCGGCTGTGAGAGGTTATCACTATTTTGTAAAATAGCATCTCAGCGCCTTCAATTGACCTTTCAATGAACAGATCCCTATCAGTGTCAACACTAGCGAGGCGGTTAGTATATGTTACTATCGGCGCAATGGGGTCAGATTCATAACATGATTGAGGCACGGTATAGTATAATCAGCTGCAATTGTACAACATGTTGGTTTAAGTTTGAGGCATGGCATTAACACTGGCGGTATAGCCTAATGCGATGCTATATCTGCATCACCTCTTTATGTAAGTGTCAAGGTTCATGTCGTCAAAGTTGATGGCTTAAAACTGTCAATGTATAGGGCTTAAAAAAATAACGTGTATGGCTTAAAAGTATAAACGTATATGGCGTGTACATGTCGAAATACATGGATTAAAGGGGTCTATGTACACATACTTTCAATGTATATGATTTATTAGTTTCAAAATACACTGGTTTTCAAACTATATGGCTTTTGAGTATCAAAGTACACGATGATGAAAGTATATGGTTTAACAAAGTAAAAATGTATTGTTTATTTGTGTCAAAGTGACCTATTTTATAAAGTAATTAGTCTATAAGTGTCAATGTATATGGCTTATACATACCAAAGTATGAATGGGTGGATAGATGGATGGATGGATAAATGGATAGATCATAACGGAAAGACCTGAAATCATCGGTCGTTAAAGCCATACTAAAGAAACAATGTAACTCAAAGCTCAGATTTTCAAATAGTCAGTCTGATGAGCCACACTATTAAAATCTGACTCGAGATTACACACCAGAGAATTAGACGTAAAATAGACGAGGTAGTGCCGGAAAAACAATTTAGATTTTCAGACAGTAGCATTGTACAAGAAAGACACAATTTTGTAAAAGAACTATGGCAGAATAAATATATAGAAGAAAACATATATAGAAGAAAAAATATATAGAAGAAAACAAAGATCTTTCATGGATGCTTAAGAAGGCTTTTGACATAGTACAGCACGAACAATTATTTAAATGTCTCATATTGTGTCTAGACGGTAAAGACACAAGATCGTTCGCTAATCTGTACTGCGATCAAACAGCGTCAGTTAGATCTGACAGGATGTGCCCCTGATGTATCGATGTGAATAAAAGGGTGATACAAGGGTGTGCACTGTCCGTCTGCTTTTCCGTTATCTACATGGAACATGTTGTCAAACAGATGAAGAATAAATCGGGACTTGTTGCATAAGGTGTGCCAAAATTGGATACACAGATAATACCGTTTTGTTGGAAGAAAATGAACACGATTTACAGGGGTTTGTACTGGAACATGTAAATATCCAAAATATTGAAACATAGATTACAGAAAGAAGATAGTTTGGTCAAGGCAGTATTCAACAGAATGTTTACACATACTGACATGCATGCAGATAAATCAGAATTTGAAAATGAGAATGTCCAAATGCTATGTTTACTCTTCACTACTGTATAGGCATTGAATGAACAGGTGGAACAGAGAATAGAGGCATTCAAGAAGTGGGTTTGTAGAAAGATGGCTGGAAGGAACACACATGCGGAAGTACTGACAACATTGGGGATGGTGAGGGAACTGCTTTCAGAAGTAATCGTTTGACAGTTGAAATATTGGGGCCATACAACGGCGCATTGCGACAGAGTTAGTGAAGATCGTACTATATGGTAAGGTACAAGGCAGTCGTCCAAGAGGCTGACAACATCATAAGATGGACTGGATCGAGTCTGTCAGCTTGCACCATTAGAACAAGAGATATAATATGCTGGAGACCAATTGCAGCCTACATTCTTTGTGGGGATGGCACCGGAACTGAATTCGATAACGATTTTAATATTTTATTCTGACAATAAACAGTGTTATGTTCAGTATATTTGATATAGTCTTAGAATTTCATAACGTAGCATTGAAACTTTCATGGCTGATTATATTGTTATAAATAATTATTTGGATATTTGAATATATGTGTGTGTGTGTGTCTGTTTTTTTTTATTTTAGCACCAAACACGGTGGATAAGAGAGAGCTCAAGGTTGTCCATGTGTGTAGGTCTGCCACTCGTTGTAGTTCGTGTATAATGTTGAGATCCATCATGATGGCTTCTATAGTGAAAGTCCTGCCTGCGCTGTCTGTATAATCGCTTCGGCAGGAAGTCTAGTACTGTTCATTATAAGAACGTGTCCGATGTAAGCCGAAGTTCTTCCATTATGATAGTAGAAATATATTGTTGTTTGGTCTATAATCTTTAATCACTGTCTGTCTTAAAATTATTTCCAACCAATGTTCAATATTTTCTTAAGACATTTATTTTAAAATGCATTCAACCTATTTTCAAGAGTTTATGTCATTTTCACATACAAATGTTAATATTGATAGTGTTGATATCTTAGTTTGATGTATTTGCTCAGTGTTTTGTTTTCAATTTCTGAGTAGATTTAAGTTGATGTGTCTTCGTTCTGTTCCATTTTGAATTTAAGTCAGTGAAATGATCTACCTTCTTAAATGTATAGCCATTCAGTTTGATTTGTTACTGTTCTTGTTTTGAATGCCCACAATGAGTAGGTTACTCTTATGTGAGCCCTGAAAAGGGCGTTAAGTGACGTGACGGGTTGCAGTAGCTTTTCTCACAACACGAGTGTGCTGATGAAGGTAGATCGAGTTCCTCCGGGCGGTTGTGCCATGCTTAGCTTCATATGCGTGTCGCTCACTACTACGGGGATCACGTCGAACCGTATCTTGTTAGACGGACTGTTGTCTTTGACAACAGCCCGTTTCCAGGACGACCAACGAGCAGGTCAGATGAGGGTTTTGGCCAGTATATTTCTTATGATTTTGGCTAACACTGTCTGATCAGTGTGTTTTGCCTGACCAGACGTTAGCCTCATCCTCAGTTTGATTTGAGTGACATTTTGAGATTCACGCCTTTTGTTTTCGAAGCATTTATCCGCATGATATCAGTTTTGATAGTTGACAAGGTCTATCTTTGCTTGTGTCATCTCAACAATTGGTCTCAGAAGAGACAAGTCATCTGAGAAGGCAAGATCTTCAAATCACTTAGTATCCATTCATTTTATGCTAAAATATTTATTATGGGCACAGTTTCTCTATGTCGTGTATGGCTATACAAAATAAAAGTAGTGACGTAATGCATCCTTGCTTTACTCATGTAGCATGGCTACCAAGAATGCCGTGTGTGTCGCAGAAGACTAGCGATAAGGGTCAGATAAAAAGATCCATAACTATAAATGTATATTTATGAAGCATGAAATAAACATAATATAAACACAGCACATATCGGAAACTGCAAGCTATGGCGCACCATACCGACTAGCACAAATAGTATAGTCTCCTCTTGCCGTTTATTTAAACTGTCTCCGTGAATTGATATTATGTTTATTTTATTTCCGTGATAGTCAATCTCTTGTATTGTTTTATACAAATGCGTGCCAACATAGATAGAGTACCTCATTATGATTATTTCGAAAGTTAAAATCACATGGAATAGGTGGGGAAGTTGCCAAATGGATTGAAAATTGGTTAACGGGAAGAAGGCAGACGGTGGGTATAAATAATGAGTACTCTGAGTGGTGTGACGTGAAAAGTGGTGTGCCACAGAGTTCGGTTTTGGGACCGATTGTGTTCTTGATATATATAAATGATTTGGACATTGATATGGGATCAAGGATTGCAGAATTTGCTGATGACATAAAACTATGCAGGAGTGTCTCATCTAAAGTAGAAGTGGACATATTGAGGTCGGATTTAGATAAAATTCGAGAATGGTCTGTAAGCTGGCAAATGGAGTTTAATGTAGATAAATGTACAGTCATCCACATGGGTAGATCCAATATGGAACATAATTACAGAATGGGAGAGAACAATATTAGAAAGATAGATAAGGAAAGGGACCTAGAGGTTATAATAGATCATACAGGAAAGGTGAGTGAGCAAGTTAAGGTAGCAGTGAAAAAGGCAAATGCAATGTTAGGTATGCTAAAAAGAAATATTAAACATAGGAGCCAGGAAGTGATAGTCAAATTGTATAAAGCATTAGTTAGACCTAGATTGGAGTACTGTGTACAGGTGTGGATACCTTATCATAGAGGGGATATAAACCTGATGGAAAGAATACAAAAAAGAGCAACAAAGATGGTAGTGGGATTCCAAAATTACAGTTATTTTGAAGGACTCAGAAAAACCGGCCTACAGTGTCTAGAAGAGAGAAGAATTCGTTGTGACTTAATACAGGCTTATAAGATGATCAGAGGAATGAATAAATTAGACTATAACAAGTTTATTAAAATACAGCCACCCACAATAACAAGATGGTATAGCTACACGCTGACTAAAGAGAGGTCCAGATTAGATATTAGGAAATATTTTTTTAGTCAGAAAGTGGTGACTGCTTGGAATGCATTGCCAGGGGAGGTACTGGAGGCAGGGACAATTAATGCATTTAAGAATAAATTGGATGCACATAGCTTTTAGAGCAAGGTGATGTAAATGTAACTGGTTGTATACAGACTCTGCAGGGTCTTCTAAACCAGTATAAAGACGTTAAGTTAACTTAAGTCATCTGAAATGAACTAAATTCGTGAAATCAATTACCGTCCTGGCCTAAATCAGGTCAAATGAAGGTGAAAGATTGCAACTGTGAGATTGAGCGACAGATTTGTCCTACCCAGCTTGGCCCTATCCACTTGATATGTAACTCTCCCTCTATTCGAGAAGGACCGAAATATATAAACACAAGCAGATCGTGTAGACAATATGTAAGATAGTCTAGCAACGAAAAGGTGCACTTTATACATTGATGTGCAGTATTACACACAATGCAGTCCAACACACACCCGAAAAAGTAGCCTATTACTGATGATGCTGTCCCATCAGGATGGCGTGTTAGTCATGTTAATAACGACAACGTTATTGTGCGCCCGCATTCTCTGCTTTTGTGAGGTGGGTGTGATCTCGATGTCATGACGTTATTAATTCTAACAGGAGTACGGTAACCGTTTACAGCAGCAAAGACTGGAGCGTGTTAAAAGTTGATAACTTACCAGGTCAGTTTTTGCAACCCGTTAGATACTCACTGAAGCTAAATAAAACGAAATGGAAATTCCATTCAAAACTGCGCACATCATTTTTACAACTACAGGTTCACAGATGTGGTAAACACACAGGTGACCTATATTTAAACGTATGTTCAAATCGCTTCTGTGGACCTGCACACATTATTATTCTGTCACCTGCGTATTATAGTTCACTGATTTGGGGTACTACACTGTTCCTAAATGTTCAATAAAAGCTACAACGTGTAAAGTCAGTAAACCTATGTGACCAACTAATTCATTTATGGATGAATCAAAAGAATTGGTCTGTCCCAGGTCGCAGCAGGATAGGTCAATAATAACCAACATGCCTTACTTCAACATACCTTAAGTGTACGAGTGACCGTGGCTTGAACAATATCACATGTGTATCCTCACACTGCTAACTCCAATAGACACACGCTTGAGTTGGTGGGATGTGTTATACTATCTCTTTCATGTGTTATTTTGTGGAAAATCTTCAAGAAATGTAAGAGTCAAACACCTGATTCCCAGCCGGTTGTGGCAGCAGTTTGTTTGTGTTTCGTACTCTTCCGCTTTGCCCGGACCTGGTCCTACTTATTGCAATGTCATTCAGGGATAACAACTGAGAAAGAAACCGCTGCGACCTCTAGCCTAGGTATGTAGCCTGGTAGGAGGAGCCTAATCGTCTAGCGGGCACACTCAGCGGGTGACGAGTGGAGGAACACAGCCCCAGTTATGAAAGTTTGGTTAGGCTGGCTTCTGAGAGCGCACAAACCTAGCATAGGTACATACAGATGTACACATACATCCAAGCACTGGTTGATGCGTCTTAATATCGCCCAAATTGACTACTGTCTAGAGTGGAATAGGCGCGCCTCGGTCAATAGAAACTAGTGACGCAAACACATACAATTTAAAAAGAATAACAAATAACATTTCCAGAAAAACGGAAACACTAGGTTAGATACAAACATACACATATGCATCCAAGCACTGGTTTATGCGTCTTAGGGCTGGTTAAACTCATCATTATGATGAATTAGCAATACAAAATCATATTTTCAAATACAGTACCGTTAGAAGAAGCCTGCTTGTATGTATCTTTTCACATATATATTTCATGAAAAAAGTAACTAGAAGTATTTTAAAATTATTTTTAATTGTCATGACCACAGCACTTGTTTACCTAATTAAATATGCACATAAACAAAAACTCATAACTTTCGTTGCAATTGTCCGATTTACAAATTTATTTCGGTATCTAGACACCATTCATTTTGTTAACAACCTTAAATAAGAAACCAAAACAAGTTGTAACATCAATTTTCATTGGTCTATTTCAGATACCATAACTAGAGACTAAGTCGCCTTCAGCCAATCAGATGACAGCTTACAGTCACAAGATGTCTGACCTCATGGTGTTTTGTTCTCAAACGTGTTCTCACAGACTGCCTGTGTTGTTGATCAACTGTTATTCAAAATATTGCTTTTTTAAACTACTGTGTGGGCATGGAAACACTGAAAAGGTAAAAGGGTGGGAATGATCGACCAGCAAAAAGGAAATTATATGGTAACACATATACCAGATGAGAGTGTCACGACTGTCACACCACTACTACGGGGATCACGTCGATCCTTCACCTCGTTAGCCAGGCTGCCATGAAAACAGCTCGTTTCCAGGTAGGGTTACTAGGAAGCCGAGGTGAGGGTTTTGAATAGTATTTTTTTCCTGACCCTGACTAACATGTCTGAACAGTATATTTTGCCTGACCAGATGTTAGTTTTCCTTCCCATACACTTCCTTTCAGTTTCTCTTGGATGGACATTGGTTGTTGCTACACACTATTCTTTTCACTAGTGTATGATAAGCAGGACTGTAATAGGGTGCCCGCTGTTCGTGGTGGGTGACGAAATATGAAGTGCCAATCGCTCATTTATAAGCGTAGTCCAAGGATGATCAACTGATCGCCACCTGGAGAGTTGGTAGTAGGCGTCAGTTTCTTTATGGTCAGGGTGGTCTCTTTTCTAAATTTGTTTTTGTCATCTTATCTTGCTTTTGTTTTCTCATTTATGGATACTTATTAATTATTGTATTTCATTTCTGTCCATTCATATTTGGTCCTTTTTTAAAATTTTTTTTAATTGTATGTGTTTGCTTCACTAGTTTCTACTGGCGGAGGCGCGCCTATTCCACCCCAGACCGTAGTCAATTTGGGCGATATTAAGACGCATAAACCAGTGCTTGGATGCGTGTGTGTATCTGTTTGTACCTAACCTGGTGTTTCCGTGATGTTCCTCCCGTTGTTCCTCGCTTCTAATTATCCTTTCGTTATGTGTTTGCCTCACTAGTTTCTACTGGCGGAAGCGCCTATTCCGACCCAGACCGCAGTCAATTTGGGCGATATTAAGACGCATAAACCAGTGCTTGGATGCGTGTGTGTATCTGTTTGTACCTAGCCTGGTATTTCCGTGATGTTCCTCCCGTTGTTCCTCGCTTTTGATGTTCCTAGTTGTCCGCCGTAGGTATTTGCATAAATATGCACAATAGTTTTCCTGGGACCATTTTGGGATTGAGTATATTTATTTTCTGTCATACTTGATTCGGATCTCTTTTTTTTGTTTCCTGATTTCTTTCTTTTTTTTCTTTTTGTTCCCCTCTTCTTTTTTTTTTTTTCTTTCTCTTTAAAAAAAATATAAAACCCCATCATACATTTTATACACAATTGTGAAGATAGCAGTGTAGTGAGGTGTACAACGAGAATGAATGAGATGGAATGATTGGGAAATATAACAAACAAATTTTCTCAACAATATATTTGGTTGCCCCGCTCCTGCATAGCTTATATATGGCTCCAAGAGTCTGCTAGTAAACAATAACTCCTCCTCCCGGACACCAGCTTTGACTGGCCAGATAAACTACACCAACAAACGCACAGGAACAATCAGGGAGCACATTCTGGCATATCTAGAAGGAGCACATTCGTCCTGGCTGATAGTCCACCTAAAAGATGGAGAACGTGATACAATTCTTTGGAAGAAAAGAACCTATAATGTTATAAAACGTCTTTCACAAACACACAATTGTGTTCTCAAACCCACAAACGCCTGATGCCT
The DNA here is from genome assembly GCA_036924085.1 of Ariolimax columbianus. Lineage (NCBI taxonomy): Eukaryota > Metazoa > Mollusca > Gastropoda > Stylommatophora > Arionidae > Ariolimax > Ariolimax columbianus. The sequence continues at coordinate 119,722,445 of JAVGWX010000002.1, forward strand.
TACAGGTGAGCTGAGGACAGCCAAAGGATAGGATGCGGATCCGAACAAATTTATGCTGAATGCGGCTGTACTTTGCAGTGTGGCGCAATGTGTTTAATTATTACGGACACTGAAATGACTGACACGTGGTGTTTGATCCAAGGAGACCCGCCGAGTTGGGAAAGTACCGTACCCCTTTCCTCGAAGGGACTGACCAAAAAGCAAATTTAGGTGTCATACCTCCGCGCCCTACATGTAAGGCACTCAAAACTAATGAAATCGATACTGAAATAAAAACCCAGAGAAAATAATACTGATTACATTCCAATGACCTCTCCACCTCACGGTAGAAGAGGAGCGACTAAGTAAGTAAGTATATTCCAATGAAGGGGAGAAAGACTAACGTCTGGACGTGGAAACTATACTGATCAGACATGTTAGTCAGGGTCAGGCAAAGCATATTGGCCAAGACCATCACCTCGGCTTCCTTATAGCCCTCCTTGAAAACGGGCTGTTTTCATGGCAGCCTGAAGTGAAGGTTCGACGTGATCTTGAGTAGTGAGCGATACGCAGATGAAGCCTAGCATAGCACAACTGCCTGGAGGATTCCGGTCCACTTTCATCAGCACTTTCGGGATGTGAGGAAAGCTACTGCAACCTGCCACTTAACGTCTTTTTCAGGGCGCACAAAAGAGTAACATACTCTTTGTGGGTGTTCGCAAACAACAAAAATATTCCAACGGAATGCACACAGTGTCCTGAATAAGAAATATCCACTTACTCACTTATTACACGATGAGAATATACATTGTCTGCTTTCAAAAGGCCCAATTAAACGCAAATGAGATTCTTTATACGATGACATGGATTCATACAGCTTGATAAAGAGCGATGAAAAGAATAGGTGATTATGTTGGCTGTAAACTCTCTACAGTGCAGAAAAATTCCAAATTTCACAAATAGCCAAACTGAAATCATCGGTGCTGATATCACTGTAGACTATCATACATTAAGGGTACCAATTGATATTGCCCATCCGATAAGGGTTTTTCAATAGCAGAAATATAAGTACAACACACAGATAACGGTGATATGAAGATGGCGACATGCGGGGACAGACACACGCGAAACTGAAATAGAAGACTGGCAGATTGACATTAACTTACAGCTGATAAACAGTTTGTACTCAAGAGGATTGCAGTCTATTTTAAACACCCAGCCTTGCCTTCCCAACAAAAGACATAACACACACAAAAGACACAATTGATTTGATCAATTTGCAGTCAGTGACTAAACCCAACAGTTGATGACCAACATGAAATATGCAACGCATGAACATGCGCCACTGTCTCGATGAAATTACAAAAGAATTCAATGGAACATATTTACAGCACTGTCAGACATACGAGCCATATTGCAGTCAGTTTAACACCCGGAATAAGCGAATTAGAGAAATTGTTGGATGTTTTAACACAGTACTCTTGAAATCTGCCTAAAAATCAATACTCGAAGGAACACAAAACAATTATAACCCTATTGAATTCTAGATATCCAGGAATTGGATGAACAGTTGACAGATTAGCAAGAAACAAATGGATAAAAGCAATAGTACCCAAACATCTAAATAAAGATGACAGAAAAGTATGAAGGTTAGTCAAAGCCAAAACAACAAGGACTGAATGGGACAATGACATTGAAATTCAGCAGAATGGGAAAACAGTGACCAAATAGCGCCGAGTAAATGTATTTATGCAATTATTCTTACAAGCAAGTCAGATACACAACTCTCCTGAAAAAAGAAGCACATACTAAAGAGCTAAGTTCTAAATACATAGTAACCTGCACAGAGGAGCACATGAAAACCAATTTGACCATGAAAGATAGTGTTGCTGCCATCGATTCCTTTGAACCAAAAAAGTCAATTGGAAAAGATGGCGTACTCGAAGGCTTTTAGAATGGGACCTACTCCCAAGAAAATACTATTCAAGATCATGAGCTGCAGCAGGGTGTGTAACATTGTACTTCAAACGTGGAAAGTATTGCGCATGATCTTCATCTATACAAAAACAAAACCAAAGATAAACTCGATCCTAATAGGTAAAGACCAGCCAGTCTCCTGAGCATCACAGGCAAACTCATAGAAGGAATACAAAAATACATAATTTAACTGGCACCTTTAAGAGAAACAAATTATAGATCACCAACAATTAGGCTTCATCCAGCACAAGTCAACAGAAGACCAACTCACTCACATAGCGCAAGAACTGTAAGATATTTTTCAGGTAGGAAAATATACTCTGACAGTTTGAGTAGACTTGGAGAAAAATTTTGACCACGTATGAAAATATGGACTGCGAGCAAAAATGATACAAAATAGAGTATGTGAAACAATGTTCAACTTAATCAGTAACTATATAGATGATATACCAGCAGAAGAGCACGTGCAAGGGTAAGCCAGTTAAAAGTAAAACAGGGAAGAAGGTGTCCTCATCTCCACACTTTTCCTTACTTATTGTAAATCATATTCCTGAAAAACCTCCACAAAAGTACCAAAAACTCGCTCTACGGGGATGAAATGGCTCTGTGGACCTCAGAAAAACACGTTACTACAGCGAGTGTACGAATGCTGTTTCTCTTGGCAACCCTCAAAACATAGTCTAAGAGCTGGCTATTAACAATAAATGAACATAAATCAGCAAGTGCCATCTTCTCATTATCAAATACAGGACAGCACGCAGAACGCTAACTAAACGAACTTGTGGTAAGTGAGGAAAAAACTCCAACTTGCCTAGAATACACCCTTACCTAGACGAATGGCTGGGTCAGAAAAATGTAAATTCTAAACACAGAGCTGAGGGCGACGCTGCGTTTGTTCATCATGAAGAAACTAGCTGATACCACATGAGGTGTTGATAAAAGTACTTTCTAGAAATTATTTTGTCGTGCCTAATTATACCAGTCTTAGAATATAACATCACATCTGCATCCATAACAGAGAAACCCAACTTTGACAACAAAGACTAGCCAACAAACCAATATGTTAGCATTATGTCATGATCATTAAAGTCCACACAAATAAAAAATATGAAAACCATTACAGGACGACTGTAGCAATGCACGGTAAACGAGATTGTAGAATATCAGAGCAAGCTAAACATTTCAAATATACGAATGGATCACACTATGCAACAAAGACTAAATCAACGAGAGACTGGCTAAAGCGCAGTAGCTTTAAAGATCAGGCAAAAGATAGAAATAATAAGTAAGGTTACGCTTGAAAACACACTCATAGAACTAATTACAGCATACCTTTTATCCCGACTGATAGGAAGAAAGACACGTTGGCAAACTTGCATGCAACCTTCCCAGTATCAAAAATAAAAAGTAACAAACAGAAAAAAAGAAAACAGTCACATTTCAGAAAAGTACACTAAAATACTGGAACTAAGCATACATGGTTGGCACAGCAAAAGTGGCCATAGAAAATGGATGGGGAGGTTATCATAAAATAAAGTTTACGAATAGCAATTGCCACTGGGACATACTGTAATAACACCAAAGCCGATGCTACATCCCCGAGGTATGTAGTCCAACCCCTAATAAACTACAAGGAGCGAGGCAAAAAAAGAAGTGGTCATTTTCACTAGAAGCTTTTCAGTGTTAAACAAACCCCTTATTAAATTCTAGAAATCCAGGAAATTCCCACCCCCTCCCCACAGAACGAGTTGACAAATGAACGTGACTTCTAACTCCGACTTCCACGCCCCAGAGAAGAAGCAAGCAAATATGTTAATTGGAAGAAATGCTGCATATATGACACGACAATGACAATTATTAAGGTCAAGTACAGATCAACATGAAAAGACACCACCCTACGCACAGGACACAACCGACTGAGACATCATCTTTATAAGAGATTCAAGTTGGACACTACGCATCGGTGTGTCTGTGGCACAGCCACCGTGTCAGTGGAACACTTATTGTATTACTGTCCTTGATACACCAGTGCATGTACTAGAAGCAGTCATTAAGTATGAATTTTATTAAAACGTTCGGGGAAGAGTATATGCAACGGAAAATCTTATTTCAAGGCACAAACTGGCTCTGTTGCATTACCCAATGTATTGGTCGTGACGGCCGAGCAGTATGCTCATAGGCAATATAAAGTACGCCATGGACGCATCAATGTCGATTTACACTGTGAAAAAACAAGGAGGCGTGATTTGTGGTTAAAAGGTGAGGACATTTCTTAAAACTACAAAAGAATAAAAATTCAGTATGGGTACAGCTGTTGAGTCAAAAGAGGGTGTATGAATCAGAAGACATATTTCAAAAGGAAAGACCAAACGGAATTGATGAACCTCGAAGTGAGAGACAGTTGCAACTGAGACAGTGAAGCAGCAGATCGACGAGCTGATTTCCGTTCAAGTAATATGTGCCGCAGATGGATCATAAGGCAGTTGACAACGATGTAATGGAGAATATGCATCATTGGTTAAAGGTCAAACAGATACATTTTTGCAAGAGGATTTCTACAAACTAATGGGCACGTGGACCAAGTGTGTTGCCAGGTACCATGCACGTAAGCGGGTAGGGTGGAGAGGGGGGAGGGGAGACTAAATCGAACAATGAGGCACAATAAATGTATGGGTCATGCTCTTGTAAAAAAAGGTATTCATTAAATTCCTTTTACTTAGTGACCTTCACTTGTAGCAATAATAGTAGCAACTTTAATAGAAGTAGTAGTAAAAGTAATAGTAGTATTAGTAGTAGTAGTAATAGGGGTAGTAGTAGTAGTAGTAGTAGCAGTAACAGTAGTAGTAGTAGTAGCAGTAGTAATAGAAGCAGTAGTAGTAGCAGTAGTAATGGTAGTAGTATTAGTATTAGTAATAGTAGTAGTAGTAGTAGTAGTAGTAATAGTAGTAGCAGTCGTAGTGGTCGTAGTTGTAGTAGATGATAGCAACTAATTTCATCCCATAACAAATTGTACGGACTTGCACAAAGCATAGTGTTAGTTGCTGCTTTGTTATAATTATTGAATTCGAAGTTTGAAGACGAACGAAGAAGAATAAAACGTAAAAGATTCAGTAATTTGCAGGCACAAACGACAAGACGCGGTATTGCGATGTTCTGAAAACAGTCTTAGGGCCCTGATTATATCACTCATCTTCTGTCCCTTACACAGACGGCTCTGAATTACTGACCCGACAGTGTTTAAATACTAGGGCGTTGGGCAGAGCATGTTAATGCTTCCCTAAACTGTCCTTTCGTTACCAACGTTCAAGTTATAATAATAATAGAATAATAGCTGTCCATCGTTGTCGACGAAGACCGCCGACATCATCCTTGTCACAAATTTCTCTGTTGGGTGTGGGTGCGCATGTGGCTGAACCGGCCAATGCGGGCTCGAAAACATCTGCTACATATCGGGCACACGAGGTTTGTAGAAGGTGATGGTGTTCCCGCTGTTCGTGATTTCCGGGTCTCGCGTCTGCTCTGGGCTTTCACAACACGGTCGTCTTCGCTGGTAGCTACACCCGATTTGACTGCGCTTCTCCAGTCAGATCTGTTTTTGCGCAAGACATTACCAGGTGTCGATGTCTATCTGGCAACTTTTCAATGAGTCCTTCAGACCGTCTTTAAATCATTTCTTTGGGCGCACTCTCTCTCGCCATCCCTCACTCAACTCGCCGTAGAGATGAGTCTTTGAGAGCCGCTCGTCTGACATATTGACGAGGTGTCCGGCCCATCCTAGTCGTGCTTTTTCTAGCAGTGCATGGATGCTGGGCATGTTAGCCCTCGAGGGAACTTCAATGTCAGTGACACGATCTTACCATCGGATGTGGAATATTCGCCTCAGGCAACCTGTGTGGAAGTGGTTTAACCGCCTTGCATGTCCAGAATATACAGTCCAGCTTTCGCAAGCGTATTGTAGGGTTGGAATGATGGTTGCACGGTAGACTTTGAGTTTGGTCTTGACGCTGATGCTACGACGTGCCCAGACCGCGCAATCTACAAAAGGCTGTGCTGGCCTTTGCTATTCTGCTTGCCACCTCATCGTCTAGGCTGACAGATCTCGACAGCGTGCTGCCCAGATATGTAAATTTGTCTACGACATTTAGCGTCTGCCCACTGACTGTAGTCTCAGGTTTTGTGTACGGCATGCCTGGTGCTGGTTGGTACATGACCTCTCTTTTCTTGGCATTTATGGTTAGACCAATATTGTCAAGCTATAGCACTCACACCTTAAGGTACGGTCAATGAACGGCTTGACATCTCTGCCTGAGTGGCTTAGGTCTAGATCGCGATCAGATTAATGCCCAGCAGCCCAAACTCTGGGCCTGATGCTGTTTCCATCAGTCACGTTGCCTAGTGCTTCTCCGTGTGCTAACCAGAACTGTTCTACTCTATCTGGGATGAAGGTACAGGGACTGAAATATTCCACCATTGTTTTACAAATTACTACCACACACTGAAACACGGTGAACGTGCAAGTTACTGACCACAACACAGAGCAGACCAGCAGAACCACTAAAGTACAACGCACAACCACAGTCCTGACATGAGCTAAACCAAGACCACGTAATAACTTATACGTTCTAATATTCCAGAAAATAGTGTTAGATTCTGACGCAGTGTTTCTGGTGGTCGGTCCTCTGATCATAAGATTTCTATCCCTTCTACTATTTATGTCTACCACACTTCTACTATTAATGTCTATCAGTTCTACTATGTCTACCAATTCTACTATTAATGTCTATCAGTTCTGCTATGACTACCACTTCTACTATTAATGTCTATCAGTTCTGCTGTGTCTACCACTTAAACTATTAATTTCTATCAGTTCTACTATTTATTTCGATCAGTTCTACTATGTCTACCACTTCTACTATTTATTTCGATCAATTCTACTATTTATATCTATCAGTTCTACTATGTCTTCCACTTGTACTATTTATTTCGATCAATTCTACTATTTATGTCTATCAGTTCTACTATGTCTTCCACTTCTACTATTTATATCTATCAGTTCTACTATGTCTTCCACTTCTACTATTTATATCTATCAGTTCTACTATGTCTACCACTTCTACTATTTATATCTATCAGTTCTAATATGTCTACCACTTCTACTATTTATATCTATCAGTTCTACTATGTCTTCCACTTCTACTATTTATATCTATCAGTTCTACTATGTCTACCACTTCTACTATTTATTTCTACCGCTTCTACTATTTATGTCTACCACTTCTACAATTTATGTCTACCAGTTCTACTGTGTCTACCACTTCTACAATTTATGCCTATAATTTCTGCTCTTTCTAAACTGTGACTGTTCCTGAGGTAAACGAACAACACGAAGCAGATAGGTGGCTGGTGTTAAGACATATTACTTGTACGCCGAAAACACTTGGCTTCTGTTTGCGAGATCCACTTCTCCTGTTGTCTTTTCAGCAGTTGGAAATGAACTTTATCAAGAATTGGACGTTTGCCATGACGATTTAATTTGATGCTGGAAACACTTAGATCGTGTTTGAAAGTTCCATTTCTTTTTCAGCCTTCTCAGCAGTATGGAACACCGTTCGTAAATACAGTTTGACGTCGAAACAGTTATGCACAGGATAAGCTATAGACGGGAACAGTAACTCTTAGACCAGATAAGCCGCTGCAGTTAGCTTATTGTCAGTACTTATTTTCTACGAAAGCAACTTGTTATATAAATCTCTATTAGTAAAGTTTAAAGAACAATTTTTGAAGCTTAGTACGATCCAATGTTTGTAATGTCACAAGGGGACGGCGTGGACTAGTGGTTAAGTGACAAGGCTCACAATCCGAAGATGCTGGGTTCGATCCCCATCGCAACACCGGCCGTTCCCCCGGGGAAGCAAACCCTTAGAAAATGCAGGAGGAAGCAGACCCTTACATAAAATGCATGCTGAAGTCGGATGCACTGGGCCGACAGGCGCAAAATAAAAACCACAGTGCAAGACAAACCGCCATGAGAATAGAGAAATAAGGCGAACGCAAAAACACACACACACAAACACACACAACAAATGTCACATCATTTGGATGAACTATTTAAATTATAAGCCATTTGCGCTTTTTTTGTCTTAGAAAACGGGGTTTAAATTTAAGAAATTCATATTTTTTACAAATTATTTAAAAAAAATTAATTTACAATATATATGGACTACTATTCATCTTTGCACATGGCCTAACTCCGGCTATGGTTAGGTGGTTTGTTAAGGGCAGCATAGATGCCGCTTTAAAGACTGCGGGTCCACTTTGCTCTAGCGTTTGAGTCTGTTAGGATGGACTCGCACGTCAGTAAACCACCCTCTGCGACACGTGTCTCAATGCAGTGGAATAATAAGCTGCTCTAGCCTAGCCCGTAAAGCAGGAAATCCTCCTCCAGACTACATCAAACTCACCTCAGAGATGCGGCCTGCACATGGGCATGTGTTCCTGTAGAAGTACAGGTCGACTAAGTAAGACTATTTATATATTCATCTTCATGTAAAGACATAAAGTGGTAGTTATCTTCATTCCTCATGAACTACGATACAATTTTATTGGAAGTGACTTTTATAACATTAATACTGTTAGTTCTTGTTATTGTCACTAATGGTAATAGTTTTCCATCACAAGTGATGAAGACCACTCTCTTTGTTCAGCCGTGTGGACAGTCGTATCTCTTGCTGTGCCCGCTGAAATGGATGATTTGCGCGGTTATTTGGATTAAAGTGAGGAAGAAACTGCGCCTTTTTGTCAACCTCACTCACAGAGCCTAAGCTACCTTTTGCCAGTGGCAAGACATTCATCGAGACGACTGGAGATAGCATAGGATGCAGATTTTGCCTCAGTGTTACCACCGAAGCCTTTCCGTAAACATGTAACCCGCAGGGTAGAAAGGTTGGAAGGCATCTAACGCAGTTTGTCGTACCTTTTCGATAACCACAAAAGGTCGTATGGACAACACTCAGCGTGTGGGTGGGTCTGGCATCTCTCCCCAGCTGTACTGAACTCATCATAGTAGCATCTAAAATTCCCACACGCCAAATTCGCGAAGGTGAACCGGCAGAACTAACCCGTGAAATACGCCATAGGTATAAGCGTGGTGCCATTCAGCCGGCGTCCAGACCAGGATAAACGGATGGAAGAAATCACACACAAAAAACGAAATAACAAGTTCAGACGGAAAACAACACCACGTTTCAGTGAACACACAAGTGTAAGTCGTCGACTAGTGTGAATTCCAAGCAAATCCGTGGTCTAGCGGCATCCATAATGATCCAAAACAGTAGAGAAATGTAGACTCGCAGCCAGTTATGGCGCCATCTTTGCCAGATTGTCACTAGAACATGCATAATGTCAATGTTTTGGCTGAAACACGATTGTGAACTCAAGAATTATAAATTGTGCATGGTTCAATGTTCGTTCGACTTTTATCGAAGTAAAATGACATCTAAATAAAGAGCACATATGTTAGCCAATCCATAGCTGTTTTAATTGTACCTACTTACTTCGTGTTGTTAGTTTACTTGATCATATGGGCCATACGACTAAGTGCTGAGTTGAAGTTGGCAGTTCCTGTGCCAAGTGTGTTGCGTTTGTCCTTGTTATTGTATGTTGTTGTGTGATTTATGTTAACTTGTATCCGACTTGCAAATGGTCTTTCTCGTGTCATGTAACTAGACCTTCTTGGTTATGTTCATGAAATGAGAGCTGATCCTTCCGATATCGCCAAAACATGTTATTTTCTGTCTCACTATATTCAGCACACGAAGAGGCCCTCACACTATATTTACAATGTCATCACTAATAATATTATGCGTATTAAAATGCAGACCTTAAAATAAATGGAGTACAGTGACAAACATGCGGTGCATAGAGACATACCTGGTTGAGAACCTCTGATGAAAAGGTCAAATGTGACAAACAGTAGATATATATAGACAAGGAGATATCCCACGAGAGGTCAGCCCGGTCTAAAGTAAACATGATATGGAAATTAGCCAACACTGATAATGATCCGAGTCACTGTTTACCACGACGAGTGCCAGCAACGTTCATTTCCCTTCGTAGTTGTTCCTGTTTTTTTAAATGATTCCATTACCACATACACTGGTTCTTTTCCGAGAATTGTTATTCTGTTCTGGTCTGTTGCCAAAATCTACTTCACTGCAATCCGGAAATACTTACAGGTGATCACTCTCTCTCAGCAAAAGGGGAGGGTGTGTATACTGATAGGCCCTGCGACTTGATCATTGTCGACTCCTGCCCCACTCTCTTTTGCGCCCATTCCGCTCAAACATGTTGTCTATATAAAAAATCTAAAGTATATTAATCATTTAACAGGTGGTCATTGATAAACATAAAAAAGTATCATTTCTATCCGTGTCTATGTTATTATGTGGTCCGTGATATTACGTATTCATCTCTTCTCCCCTTTTCTTCTTCAGTATATTGTGGACACGTAACACGGTTGTAAACACCAACCATTCTAAATAGCGTTGTTATTCAGGAAACACATATATATTCTTCGGAAATGTGAAACTGGTAAAATCAGACATCAGAGTTTGGGAGAAAAAGAGAGGAAGAGAAAAGCAGTTTTGTTAACAGGAGAGATGCGTGAAAGAAGACATATTATAACATAGTGAGATAGCCGAAACAGTTAATAGAGCGTGAATTGTAAATGAGTGGATATATATATATATATATATATATATATATATATATATATATATATATATATATATATATATTCAGTCTCTGTAGATGTGACGTCCTGTCAGATGTGTCCATCTCTGTCTCCTGTATTTCGACATTGTCTATTATGACTGTAAAGGCCGATCCGCGAGTGACAGTCCTTGCCACAGATCGCCCTACCACGATGAGGAGGCTGGTTTACCTGGGTGTTTCTTGATCTCTTCAGTATTTCTCTTTTCTCTCCAGGCAGAATAACTCTACAAGCGTCAGCAGCCACTATGACCCCTCCAACTGACTGTCTCCACACAACTCGATCTTGACCAATTTCTTCCTAGTCCTCGGATGGGATGTCGCATGACTTCTGTCACTCTTGCATTCGTCTGGGAAACGCAGTGTGGGACGGCCGATTCTTCCAACTCCAGTGGCTAGCGAGTGTGAACAATACCTTTTTTGTTTCTTATTTTTTGACAAAGTCCTCGTTCCTGACAACACACTTTGTCCACCTGTCCACAACTTGCAGACACCTTCTAGAAAAACCTATTTTCACTTCCATTATCTCTATGTCATCTGTCAACTTCTGACTTGCACATGTTCTTTCAATGGTCCAAACAAGTGAACGTACAATGCTCCAAGTCAAGACTGTATAATGCTCCAAGTCAAGACTGTATACTTGGTATTTCAAGACTTCAAATGTCAGTGCTCAAACTGTATCCACTGCATGCGCGTTGCTATGTGCGCGGGCGTTGCTGTGCAGCAGCAATACTCCTTTTGAGAGAAGTTTCCAGGGTTACGATCACATCGCTTGATTTAACTTATTCACTAGCATGCCACTGAATCGAGCTATAGTCATGGTCCTACCCCTTTATAGTGGATATGCACCATTATAATGTAATTGACATACCAAAAGATAGTCATCATGACTTTCCCAACATAAACCTGTGTTTTAAAATGTTTCGTAGCCGATGACAATGGGCGCTCCGTTGCATCAACTGTCTCTTAGTATCTGGTACGTAATGGTGCACCAAAGACTTGTCTCCAGTCACAATTTGATTGAGAAAAATATATCCTTTACGAGCATGATGGTCAGAATACTCCTGACAGAATCTTCTGCCCTGCACGATTGTGATCATCAGATAATCTGCTTTGGAACCTATCTGTTACACACCTTGCTGTAACCGAGATAATCATGCACAGTTTTGTGGTGTGCAGCGCCGTGACTCATGAAATTGCCGCTATTTCATTGATATTGACCCACTTGCTGGCACGGACTTGCTGCTCGATCTGCTGTTTCACTGTATCAATTGCCATGCTTACTTATTTCCCACACTGTGATTCATCAATGACGTGTTGTCTTATGTTTTGAAATCTTTCTACTCATTCATAGACTCTTCTCTGACTCAAACATATATATCAATACAAAACTTATAATCTTCTGCAGATTTAAGAAAGCTTCATATACTCAGCTCACAAACAAAACAAATAATAAAGACTCGTTCGTCTTCATTGATGCAAGAAGGCGATGCGATGGCCATGCTGTACGATATATTGCGCAGTCATCACAATCTCTAGATGGAGTAAATCTATATATATATATATTCCAGAAGACATGCCATCTGAAGTCCTTGAGCCATAAATATATATGTATGTAATATAAGTTTCAGTGATAAACTGAGAAAAGAAGTCACTCATCAAACGATCAAAGGAGGACGAAATGGAAAGACCAGCACAAGGAATACAAGCCAGAAAATGGTAGCATAGACAAGCTTGACAGAAATGGACAGACACAGATTTTCAGACTTAGAAAGAGACATCGCAGACTCAAGGCCTACCTCCACAGAATGGGTCTTAGAGACACCTCCTCGAACAATTATGGAGTGTCTAGGCAATCACTAGGACATATTTTGCAGAACTGCCCCACTAATGCAGACCAAAGGAATGCATTTAGCCCGGGGATCAACCATGCACGATAAGCTATGTGGAATCAGCAAAGACCTAAAATGCAGTCTCCTTCGTTTACATCACCTGGCTAGAAGGATAGCATCAGTTGACCGAAGAAGTAAAAAATCACAAATAGTGAAGTCCACTTGATAGCATGTATTGCATTTTCAGATAGGTGCGGCAATCTACCGGGACGTCAACGTCACGATGTTTGAGACACATGTTTCTTGGACATCAACGCTACGATGTTTGAGACACATGTTTTTTGGACGATCAACGTCACGATGTTCTAGACACATGTTTCTTGGACATCAACGTCACGATGTTTGAGACACATGTTTCTTGGACATCAACGTCACGATGTTTGAGACACATGTTTCTTGCAGAAAATATCGATAGAATGTGCTTGGCATAGGTTAGACCCGCTGGAACAATTTCAGAGAACATACAGAGGGACATACGTTTTATTATAGTGGAAGAACGGACAAACACCTACATGGAGTCGGAATGTTGGTGCATAAAGACACAACAAGTTGTGTATTTGGATGTTGACCAGTATCAATGACTCAAAGTAATACACTTCGAGATCACAGTGATACATTGCTTTGCACCTACCTGAGATTATGAAGAAAGCGAGATAAAGAGTTTATACGATAAATTACAGGCACTTGTGAACGAGATAACAAAGAAGGATATACTGGTGGTACAGGGGGATTGGAATGCTAAAATTGGTGAAGATATGGTGCGAGATTGAAAAGGCACATGTGGACCATACAGTAGTAAGAAGACGAACGATAGAGAATTGAGACTACCGGAATTTGCTCATTTCATTAATTTTCTGGTAAAGAATACGCAAGGACCAATAAAATGTCGAGACGGTGGACATGACACAGCCCAAATAATGCACTGCATAGTCAGATAGATTTCATTCTGGTCTAGAAGCGATTCAGATCCAGCATTTAACCGCACGGACAAGGAGTTTCGCAGAAGCCGTTACAGGGAGCAACTACGACTTAGTGATGATGACCAGGAGTCTCTGATATAGGGAGCGACTACGACTTAGTGATGATGAACAGGGGTCTCCGATATAGGGAGCGACCACGACTTAGTGAGGATGAACAGGCGTCTCTGATATAGGGAGCAACTACGACTTAGTGATGATGAACAGGGGTCTCCGATATAGGGAGCGACCACGACTTAGAGATGATGAACAGGCATATCCGATATAGGGAGCGACCACGACTTAGAGATGATGAACAGGCGTCTCTGATATAGGGAGCGACCACGACTTAGAGATGATGAACAGGCGTCTCTGATATAGGGAGCGACCACGACTTAGTGATGATGAACAGGCGTCTCCGACTTAAGAAAGTTGTGAACAGAGAGGTAACCGGGCTAAGATTTGACCTTGAGAAGCTGAAGCTTTTGGAGCGATGATGGAAGGAAGATTCGCACCCCTCTTGGTTCTTAACGAAGAGGCGGATATTAAGACGATAAGTGAGGCCCTGAATTCGGCATTGATAATCACGGCAACTGAGGTCTCAGGGAAGCGAAGCGTAAAGAACAAGGCATGGATTACAAATGAAATACTCGAGTTATGTGACGAGGGAAGCGAAGCGTAAAGAACAAGGCATGGATTACAAATGAAATACTCGAGTTATGTGACGAGAGAAGATTAATGAAGAGGTCGAAGGTTACCTTGGATGGAATTACGAAATACAGAGAGATAAATGGAAACATAAAGGCCAAGATGAAAAAGGACAAGGCCGAATGATTAACTCCTCAGTGTCCAAATATCGAACGAAATCTGGGAAGAAACTATGCCAAAGGGACATATAAGATAGTCAAGGACCTAGTAAGGACTATGCTAGATCACAATACAACGATTCGGGATAAGAGATGGAAATGTCTAACAGAAGCCCAAGACATTCTTTGAACAGAGTACTGCTCTGAATTATATAAACTTGAGGATCAAGGTGACCCAGAAAATACAATCGCCTCCAAAATTAATATTTTAGACGAGAATCAACCGATATCGAGAGAAGAAGTAACTAAAGTGGTGATAATGCTAAAAAAGGGGAAAGCTATGGCTGTGAATAATATACCAGCAGAGCTCCTACAAGTGGGAGGTGATGTAATAATAAAGGCTCTGACATACATCTGTAACATAATTTGGCGGACAGGAGAGTGGCCAACCATCTGGACGAAATCAGTGGTTTTATGTCTGTCTAAATCAGGAAACCTAAAGATGTGCCAGAACTATAGAACAATTAGCATCATTAGTCATAATAGCACAGTTTTCTTAAGAATAATCCTCAACAGATTAAAACCACAGGCAGAGAATATCATTTCCGAAGAGCAAGCAGGGCGTCGAGCGGGAAGGAGTACCAATGAACAGATATTTAATCTACGGATATTAAATGAGAAATATTTAGAGTATCAACAACACAAATATGTCTTCGTCGATTTCAAAAAGGCGTTCGGCGCTATGGACAACAATGAAACATCACAAGATCTGCAGTAATATTGTGAAGGTAATTGAGAACCTTTATGAGAAGGCGTCAAGTGCCTTTTATGTAGACGGAATACTAGGCGAATTGTTCCGCACGTCTTTTTGGATGATACTTGGTTATATACTTTCTCTAACACTCTTCAATGTATTCATGGAAAGCATACTGGAGGTGGTTCTGGAGGACATGTCGGTACGGTCAGAATAGCTTATAAGATAATTGATATTGATGGTCTAGCATGCAACAAAACGGAACTCCAGGAGCTGATTAGTAGATTGGATAGATCGGCGTAGAGCTATGGCATGGAGATAAATGCAGAGAAAACAAAGCTGATGACTAATAACACGGGCAGTTTACATTTGTGATAAAAGCAAATCGTCAGGAACTCGAAGTTGCACACTTGTTCAAGTATCTGGGATCACTGATCAGTGACGAGTGCTAGCAGCCTGAGATAATTGCAAGAATAGCACAGACAACATCGGAGCTTACGGAATTCAAACCCATAAGTAGGGTAAGCGGCTCGCTTTCAGCATAAACGTTAGACTAATGCGCTCATTTGTTCTCTCAATATTTGTGTTTGCCTGTGAGACTTAGACCATTACTGCGGATATCCAGTGCAGAAAACATGTAATGGACATAAGGTGCTTTAGAAGACTCTTAAATGTTTCATATAAGGGTCGTGTCACGAACGTAGAAAAACGACGAAGAGTGGAAAACGCAATTGGACCTTACGGTGATCTGTTCACAGCTATAAAAGGCGAAAGATGACTTGGCATGGGCATGTCACGAGGTACAACGGAATTACACATTCGATACTGCATGGTTCCGTACCCAGAAAGCAAGGACGGAGACGTCCAAGGAAGAGATGGGCAGACAACATCACTTGGGTAGTCAAAACTTCGTCCCGGTGAGGCACGGCTGTTGCCAGCAGACAGAGAGAGATGGTGTGGGATTGTAGGATTGTCTTCAAGTGTGCCTCAATGACCTGATGGGTTACGAGATGATCTAACTGATGTGTGCATGCACACATATATGTTTGTGTATGTATGTGTATGTAAGCATATATATGGGTGTGTATATATATATATATATATATATATATATATATATATATATATATATGCATTTTATGAACGGGTGTATGTAAATGTAAGAGTATAGGTATATGCATGTATATATATATATATA
Organism: Ariolimax columbianus; assembly: GCA_036924085.1. Classification (NCBI taxonomy): domain Eukaryota; kingdom Metazoa; phylum Mollusca; class Gastropoda; order Stylommatophora; family Arionidae; genus Ariolimax; species Ariolimax columbianus. Next base: position 119,738,776 of record JAVGWX010000002.1, read on the forward strand.
TATATATATATATATATATATATGTATGTGTGTATGTATGTATGTATGCGTGCATGCGTGCGTGCATACGTGCGTGCGTGGGGGATCGGGCGGGCGTGCGTGTATGTGTCTATGTGGGTGGGTGTGTGTATGTATGTATGTGTGTATTTGTGTATGTGTGTAATTGAAAATAATGGAATTATTTTAATATTATACGGTAGGGGAAGGAATTATGTTCTTTCTTAACATAGATAACTGCCACGTCTGTTGTCTTGCAATTGTTAAATGAGGTCATTTTTGTTAATTATAAACACCACACCACCTTATCAACCCTCTCTTCCAGCTGGAATCCACATGGAGTTATCAAGATAGCACCGTCATCATAAAAGTGTGTCTGTATTCGTTATAAACCTGCCTCTTCTAGAAATAGCTTTTTTCGTTTCAGTAAATGTGGCGAGCCACAAGACCCTTTATTTGGAATGAACGTTTAGGACGAATGCACATCGACGCAGTTTATAAAATGAAACTGGAAACGGTTGCATAGTACGCTATTAAACTTATTGTTTAAATGGGTTGCATAGTGGGCTATTAAACTTACTGTTTAAAAGGGTTGCATAGTGGGCTATTAAACTTACTGTTTAAAAGGGTTGCATAGTGGGCTATTAAACTTACTGTTTAAAAGGGTTGCATAGTGGGCTATTAAACTTACTGTTTAAAAGGGTTGCATAGTGGGCTATTAAACTTACTGTTTAAAAGGGTTGCATAGTGGGCTATTAAACTTACTGTTTAAAATAAATTGCTGAGAAATGAAACACAAAGTGCGTTGGCGCAGTCTTTTCTTAAGCAACTATCTAGAGCGGCGACTAATTCTATCTGCCCTTATCTCTTCCTATCGATTTCTTTATTTTTCTCCCTCTCTTTGTCCATATTTATATATACATATAGTCAGTCATAAGCGACCTATTCTTCAACAGGGTAGTTGATCTTGTGTCGGTCCAAACCTTGCCTTTAGTCGTGTAGTCTTGCCACCAAGTGAATAGTAGACGGGTTGATTGTTCAGGCTGACTGATGTTGCTCTCGCGCAATCATGCTGGTAATGTAGGAATGTGGGCTGTATGTTCTGGAGTGTGTTTTGCCCTCTCTTTCCTGATCGACAATCCAGGGTCGAGAGGAATCGCTGGTTTCACTACTTATATATATATATATATATATATATATATATATATATATATATATATATATATATATATATATGTATATATATATATATATATATATATATATATATATATATATATATATATATATATAGCAGTTGAGCAACGAAACGTAGGAAAACGATATCACGGGATATGCATCTGTATGTGTCCATCAGAATACAGAATACTTTACACCGGAAAGATCAGAAATAATCCTTTTGACGACTATATCAACATTCGTCTTCTTGATAACATTGTCTTGATGAAAACAAATATACACGTTTGAATAACTGACATCAAACAATAATGTGCTAGTATGTACCAATCAGATACTCATCCATTTTCATGTCTGCTTGTAGGAGAAGCATGTTTAACAGTTCCCATCCTCGACCAATTGCATTCCTTAATTTACAGTAGTTAAATTAAAATATATATTTTACACTACTTCGAAACAAGTATGGAAATGACGTTAAATGCTCAGCCTAATTTTTCAACCGAAAGGACTCCATAAATTGTAGTTAACGTCGCAAATGTGGTTAAACCTTTTATCAGCTGTTTTTAACTTTTAGTCTGCTGTTCTGCTGCAAGCCTTATCAACTTTCGTTATAAAGGCTGCTTTGCTCTTGACATCCTGGACCTGTATAAGATTCACGTTGTTTAGGAGTATTTGAAGTAGGTCTAGTGTTGTGCTGATCTTTACATCTTAATTCTTTTCCGTTCTGACCGTCACATTGTTTGTTTGAAGGTTCTTCACGTATTTGTACATAGTGTCGACATCATCCTATAGGTGCCCATTGTCCTCTACAGTAAGTAGTGAATGTATAGAGTGGTATTCTTTGTTACATGTTGTTGTTGATAATGTTGTCCAAGCCACTCGTACTATGTTAGTTCTCTTTACTGGGTTTCTTTAGACGCGTGTTACACTGGATTTTCCAGAATCCTAAGGCGGACTTCAGAAGGTGGACCGGTATGCTCCTAGATTTAGTGCTATGCCAGACCAGACTCGTCAGTAAGCTTACTACTATGGCAACGACAGTGTCGATCCTCACTTTGTTGGTCAGACTAGTCCCAATGAGGATGCACAGTGAATGGACGAACAGCCTCAGAGACTCATGGCTGGCTAACTGCATCAGGGTCAACGAACCAGAGCTGACCAAGACCTTAGTCTGCCTTCAGCCCCCAAAACGGGATGTACTTGTTTTGTATCGTTAAGAAAATTTGGAACCCAAATGTGGAGGCAAACCCATTATCCCAAAACAGCCAGCTGAAACAGGATGTGCCTAGCCAAAAAGTGTGCAACCGTGCGGTAAACTGTAAACATCGCCACGACGACCTGTTCAGAACGGAAGCCTTAGAAGTTACTGTGACACTGCCTGTTTCCGGAGCGCGAGAACCGATGTGGGGGTGTGGCCGGTATCAGTACGTTTCACCTAACTCTAATTGCTCTTTGCTCTCACCATCAATGGTAAACACTTACACCCCTATAATACTCCTGTGTATATTTCAAAAACACGAAATCATCAGCTGTTAATATTACATTCTTATTGTTGGATCATTGCTGTTACCCGAAGTCTACAAAGCACATTGCTGTAAGTATCCTGGTGTGCACATTGGCCAACATGGAGAGATATATTTGACATTTTATTCGGACAGAATTACATTGAGGTATCAGTCTGTAAGTTGTCTTTCCTTACATTTCTAAATTTTTTTTAAAAACAAAAAAACAACAACAAAACTATAAATATATCGGAGCAGTAACTTGACAGGTGGCTATTTGTTGTAATTGTCGGTGTTTCGTCCACCACTAAGAACTACACGTATTTACATCAGATTGTTGTAAAGGAAACGCCAGTTTCTCGGTGGTAAATATGTTTATTATATTTTCGCATATCTAAAGTGCATTTAAAGAGAAATGCAACAAGCAAGCCTTTCAATAAGCATATTTTCTTTAATAGGGATTGTGACACAAAGTTCAATGAATTAAAAGTAATTATTCGCTCAGTCTACACACCAGCGGGCGCGCCTGCGTGTGTGTGTGTGTCCGTGTGTATACAAATGTATGTATGCGTGTGTGTGCGTGCGTGTGTGTGTATATATATATATATGCATGCATGAATGTATGCATACAAGGGTGGTTGCCCTTGTTCAGGTTCCAACTCTTGTGCGAGTTGGTGGTAGCTGGTAGGTTATATAATAAATATAAATATAATATATTGTAGAATTTTAAATATTATAAATATAATAAAAATATAATGATACAACTTATACAGTTATTCAAATTTAAATACAGTGACACTGATTTAGTCACATCAGGTTCATAAATTATATATTGTTTTTTGCTGACACTCGTAATGATATTTGAAAATATATATTAAGCTGGCTTGTGTCTGAAAACTTCTTAATATTATGTTGATTTTAGTAGGAAATTGTTGAGTTATTTCATTATACTGTTGCTGCAATTGTTAAAAGTCTTCCTTTTATTCCTGTGATCATACGTGTTTACACCATCAGGCGTGTTTCCGCAATGAACCAGACCGTTGGTTGTATGTGTTTATTCAGTCTATTGTTCCCAGTCTTGAGGCGAAGAATGATGATCTGCCCTTGCCGGTCAAGGGTGTGGCAGTCATCGTTGGGTTGATTCTGTCGTCATCTGACAGCCTGGACAACTCTCTTTTTCTCAAAGTATTTGATTTCTCTGTCTTCTTGTTCACATTCTCCTCCTCTCCTTGCAACCCATCTACTCTCTGATTTTAATGCACGCCACAGTGGGATGGCAGCCACTGGAGTATAGTTCGCTTTCCAACAGCTACCCTATCCAGCTCACTTCTCAGAAGCGATGGTTTACCGCCCTTAAGAGTTAACAGCACAGATAATGCGTCTGTGAAGAGGACTACTTGGTGGCAATCAGATTTGCTGTTCTGAATCATGTTGGCAGCTTGTTTGAGAGCTTGAACGTCAGCTGTATAGTTGGAGCATAGTTTACCAGTGGGAACACTCCTTGTCTCACAATGGTCCTCAGGGTATTTTATAAATATAGCCGTGCCTCCATTCCTGCCAGCATTTCTTGCTCATCCACCTGTGTAGGCATGTATCTACGATTCTTGCTCATCCACCTGTGTAGGCATGTATCCACGATTCTTGCTCATCCACCTCTGTAGACATGTATCCACGATTGTTGCTCATCCACACGTGTAGTCACGTATCCACGATTCTTGATCATTTACCTGTGTAGGCATGTATCCACGATTCTTGCTCATCCACTTGTGTAGGCATGTATGCACGATTCTATGTGATAGTTTTCTTCGATCATACTCATTGTAGTAGTTCGGTTTTGCAGCTCGTTACAGTTGTAAGAATAGTGACTTGTCTAGTCGTGTCCAGTCGTGAGACCAGTGACTTGTCTAGTCGTGTCCAGTCGTGTCCAGTCGTGAGACCAGTGACTTATCTAGTCGTGTCCAGTCGTGAGACTAGTGACTTGTCTGGTCGTGTCCAGTCGTGAGACCAGTGACTGATGTATTTACCGGAATGGTTTCATTGTCCTCTTCTCATGGTATTGGGTATAGTGTGGGTTTCAGCGGTGTTGTCTTCATGGGTAGGTCTGCTTGGTGTTGTCTTAATGGGTAGGTCTGCTTTGTGTTGTCTTCATGGGTAGGTCTGCTTGGTGCTGTCTTCATGGGTAGGTCTGCTTGGTGTTGTCTTCTAAGTCTCTTTCCCTGGTGTACATATCTGCCTCGTTTAAGACGACCCAAAGCCACATCTTCTAGTCTTGCCTTCATTGGGTGCATACTGTTGTACCTATCCATCTGGATCATACTTTTTGTGTCTCTTCTATGGGACAGTGTCTGTAATCTAGTAACTTTTTGCATCTATAAAATCGGCGTAGCTACCATGGCTCCTATAATGAGCCTGGGGGCTTGGTTTTGCACCAATTACTGCAGACGTGTATTGGCAGCTAATGATCAAGCATTAGATCCAAGTGAGGTCTTATTACTCCATTGTGCGCTTTCTTAAGGGTTCTTTCGTTTGCACCCCAGCTGGTAGCTGCTAATTTTCTGAGTAGGCCTGTCATCCATCGGGCCTTACCTTCTGCCGCTGCAATATGTTTATTCCAAGTAAGCCTTTTATCAAATGTCATCCCAACATAGGTAGAGGTGTTTTCTTCTTTGATCATGGAGATTCCTAAGTGAAAGTTTATTGTTTGGTCTTTTGAGGAAAGGGAAAAAGGCGTCAATGAGGTCTTGCCTGCTGCCACCTCCATTCTATGGTTTGATGTAGTGGTGTGTAGATGGTCTGCATATAAGGCAGCTTTAACACCAGCGCGGAGATCCTTGACCAAGTTTTTAACATAAACAAAAAACAATTGGTGAAATTACTCCCCCCTGACGTACTCCGTGGTAGAGCAACACTTGGTTACTCTTCTGCCCGTCGAAGGTGACTATTGTCCAGGGTCTGTCCGTCGATAGTGACTCTTGTTGTCCTATTGTCCAGGGTCTATCCGTCGATAGTGGCTCTTGTTCTCCTCCAGGGTCTGCCCGTCGCTGGTGACTCCTGTTCTCCTCCAGGGTCTGCCCGTCGATGGTGACTCCTGTTCTCCTCCAGGGTCTGCCCGTCGATGGTGACTCTTGTTTTCCTCCAGGGTCTGCCCGTCGCTGGTGACTATTGTTCTCCTCCAGGGTCTGCCCGTCGCTGGTGACTCCTGTTCTCCTCCAGCATCTGCCCGTAGCTGGTGACTCCTGTTCTCCTCCAGGGTCTGTCCGTCGATGGTGAAGGTTGTTCTCCTCCAGCATCTGCTCGTCGATGGTGACTCTTGTTCTCCTTCAGGGTCTGTCCGTCGATGGTGACTCTTGTTCTTCTATTGTGCAGGTATGACTGGATCCAGCTTTGCATGTTGACTTGAATCCCGCTTCTCTATAGTTTTGCTATAAGGTCGTCTTCCCATACCTTATCGAAGGCATGCTTGAAATCAACCCATAGTGCTAGAACCTTTTTCTTCCTCGGAAGTCATCTTCTACCGATTGAGATAAGGAAGTGAAATGATCTTCTATACTGTAGCATTCTCTAAATCCAGCTTGTACCTGCAACAGAATCAGCTCAAACTCTAAATAGCATTTCATACTGGTGTTACCTATTCACTCCATGGTCTCTACCACACAGCTTGTAAGACTAATTGGTAGGTAACTTGACGTTTTGCTTTTGCCTTTGTCTTTCTTGATTATACGTATTGTTATGACTTCTTTACATACGTGCGCTACCGTTCTTGTCAGTACGGCCTGTTTGCATTTATTGTGATTTTAAACTGAGGAATGGATCTCTGCATCCCTTCTGGTAACTTCCATCGCTTCATGGCGTTTTTTGGAGTGTGGTGGACCAGTACTCTGTGTAGTTGCGTTTGCATCTTTCGGGAGTCCCTTCATTTGCTGCTTGTAGTACACATTGATTGAAGTCTTTTACCTCTGCATTGATGTCTCTATTCTGCACTTTGAGGTCAGATAGCAGCGTGGTCAACCGATGCCTATACAGGCCACAGTTTCCCTTTTTGTACTTCCATTTCGTAATGGCTGGCCTGCACCGAGGGTTACATTCTGGAAGGAAAGAAAGTTTGGACGATGATCACTTCCTCCAAGTTGATCTCCAACTTCTTTATTTATCAGTTTACCTACGTCTTCGGAGGCGAAAGCAAGATCTGGAGTTAAAGTTAAGTGCCATCTTTTAGAGTAGAAGGTAGGGGTATCAGTTTCAGAGTTGATCAAGTATAGGGAGTGGTCATTGTGCCAGGTTTCAGCCTCTTTATCTCTGTAATTATAGCCCCAGCTCTGGAAATGGCAATTAAAATCTCCCACTGCTATAAAGCTGGTGGCTGATATCTGTATAGAGCTGAGACACAGAGGCTTGTCATTTGGGCAGATGTAGTTCAGGAGCTCTATTTCCATCTTATCTTCTTTTATCTGAAGATGCTGATAATCGGCACCATCCATAGATGTAGTCCTTCGATGCGCATGTATATTATTCCTTACCAGGGTAATTATTCCTCCTTTCCGCCTGTCTTGTCGGTCTGATCTGAAGCATTGATATCTTCTTATTTTGAAAATTTGATCTGCTTGCAGGCGAGTCTCTTGAATGCAGGAAACACTGATTTTCTTCTCACTCAGAATGTGTTCCAACTCTGTCACCTTGCTGTACTCAGCATGTCTACTGTTTACTCCTTCTGCATTGTGTGTACACAGCAAAACATTAGTTATAGCCTCACCTGGTTGTGTACACAGCAAAACATCAGTTATAGCCGCAATCGGTTGTGTACACAACACAGCATCATATATAGCATCACCTAATGGTGTACAAAACGAAATATCAGTTATAGCTTAACCTGGTTGTGTACAAAACAAAACATCAGTTATAATCTCACAATCAAAACAAACATGGTTTTTCCTAATGTGCCAAAATCAATATATCCTATTTAACTTTGAAATTAAATGCGATTTTATGTCGCATGATAAGTTTGATATGATTAATAAAAACAGTAAATACATGTCAACAAAAACACATTCACACATGGCTGATTTACAGAAAAGTTGAATGTTTTCTACACCACTAAAGATAAAAGTACAAGGTCATTATAAATTGAGAAAAAAAATACAAATGTATCAGTGACACATTATCACGGCAGGTTAGTACAACTGTGAACATACCATAGTTGCCAGTTTCAACAATACAAAGTTAGTGGTAGACAAAGGATGTGGCATGTGAAGTGTCAAGTGACATTAATAATAATAGCACACACTTTTACACACACTTGTAAATACGATGTTTGCGTGTTGTATGTAATATGAAATACCGTAACCTTGTTACGTCAGTGTTTGTGTTATTAAAAGTTATACAAATGTTACAAGTCAAGCCCAGTCAAGGTCAGTCAAGCGAAGAAAATCAAGTTGTTGTATGCGAATGCCCATAATGAGTAGGTTACTCTTTTGTACACATTGTCGTAGTTTCCTCACATCCCAAGCGTGCTGATGAAGGTGGACCAGGGTCCTCCAGGCGGTTGTGCTATGATTGGCTTCAAGTGCGTCAAACCTCACCTTGTTAGCTAGACTGCTGTCCTCGACAACAGCCCGTTTCCTGGACGACCAACGAGGACGTCAGGTGAGGGTCATGGTAAGTATATTTCTCCTGACTCTGGCTAACATTGTCTGATCAGTGTGTTTTGCTTGACCAGACGTTAGCCTCATTGTCTCAAGTACAATCAAGTAAAATCCACAATATTTTGTTAATGAATTTTGAAAGAGAATCATATTTTCGATTTCGGACTAGTGACTTTGTAACGTAAGTTATAATCCAATTGAATAGAGTGTTCACGTTAAAACTGAAGGCCAAGAAACTGAAAATAAGACTTCAACACCGAGTGACAGTGGAAGAGCGGCAAGTCAAATTAAGTCAGTTTCTTAGCTTGCAACCTCAGAATGTTCAAGATTGATTATATGTCAAGTTGCCTATTCTATCGTCAAGCTATTTTATTATAGTGACGCTATTGACCGTCTCTTTGATCATAGGGTAGTACAATTTGATAACGTATGAGCTGAAGGCAAGACGTTTGTTGTTAAGTGTGTCAAATGATTGATTCCCGGGTTTTTCAAATTATTGATTTTTGAGTGGGTCTGAGTTATTTTCAAATTTCTTAATGTTGAGTATATCTGATCGTTGATTGTTGAATATGCCTGATCATTGATTTGTTGAGTAGATATGATCTTTTATCACATACAAATGTCTGATCAATCATTGTTGAGCAGATCTTACTGTTGAGTGCTTAATACTTCTGGTCAATCATTGCTTAGTAGGTCTGATCGTTGATTGTTGAGTTTGAGTGATCATTGATAGTTGGCTTGGTTTAATCGCTGATTGTTGAGTATGAGTGATAATTGATTGTTGGCTTGGTTTAATCTCTGATTGTTGAGTATATCATCATTGATTGTTGAAAATGTATGATCACTTAGTGTAGGAAAGGTATGGATAATTTATTGGTATGTAGTTCTGATTGTTGTTTTTAAGATGTCCCATCGTTCTGTGCTAAGTAGGTATAACCAGCAATATAATAATCACTCTACAGAACGTCTATGTCGAGATGCACGGGAAGATAGTCAGCAGAAACATGATATCGAAATTAAAACGTGAACATACTATACTTAATACATTGGGCCTTTAGGCCTTTACATATCAATAAATGAGACATGGGATAATGCTAGCGCATTTGCATATGATGTGTGTGAGGGCTGCTAGTTCAGGTAGGAAGCAGTCGCCCTAGATCTGGGAGATGCATATAACTGGGTTGACTTTAGGCCCTTGATGAGCTGTTTGAAGCAGTGTGGAATAAATCCGCCGTTGGTTATGTGAATGTCAGTTGCCCTGATGAAGAGAACAATTGCACTTCGTTTTGGATCGTTGACATCATAACCGATGCGAATGTGTCCAGGACTGCAGCAAGATAATCCAATCGTATCCGTACAGTTTAACATTTACACAATAAAGTTGACCAACATTCAATCCAAAGCGTAAGCTCGAACACTAACATTTGCAGATGACATACTGACGTTAATGACTGAATCGGATAGACATGAGCTGATAGGCATGAGATGATCAGAGAAATCCATGCCACACAACAGTGGTGTGCGGATTCCAGTGTCCAGATCAGTTCTTAGACGGTCTGTATTAGTGTTCTTTGAACAAATCTAAAGTGAGACTGACCTCATGTGTGTTTGTTACCTTTGATGGATGCGTGACGGCTGACCGCATGTGTGTTTGTTACCTTTGATGGATGAGTGACGGCTGACCGCATGTGTGTTTGCTACCTTTGATGGATGCGTGAAGGCTGACCACATGTGTGTTACATTTGATGGATGCGTGACGGCTGATCTCTGTGTGTTACATTTAATGGATGGGCGAAGGGTGATCTCATGTGTGTTGCATTTGATGGATGCGTGACTGCTGACCACATGTGTGTTACATTTGATGGATGCGCGACGGCTGATCTATGTGTGTTACATTTAATGGATGGGCGAAGGGTGATCTCATGTGTGTTACCTTTGATGGATGCGTGAAGGTTGATCTCATGTGTGTTACCTTTGATGGGTGTTCGAAGGCTGGCCTCATGTGTGTTAGCTTTAATAGATGCGTGAATGATGTGCGTGTCCAGTGGGAATATTTCACAGAAGCTTTTGATAATATTCTTGTACTTATATACCATATCGACCAGACCATTCAGAGATGCAAGCGAGGCCTGGGAACATTCTAGACTATGGTAGAGACAAGCTTGGAACAACGCTGATTTTCATCATGTGTCGTCAGCTGGTACTGCCAATTGCTGATTGCGGATTTGACATCCTTACACTGTCAAAATTGCAGTGTGAATGGTTAGAACGTTTTCAAGTTGAAGAAGTACCCCTATTTATGTGATATTCTGGAGATACTCTGGTCCGAAGATGTTGTGCATACTTATACTTCTATCTGTGGCATCCAGATATAAATCGGTACATGTCAAAGTCTATGTGTGCGTTACTGGAGACAGAGGGCACCCATGGCACAATAACATATCGGACATTCAGGGATAACAAAAACAAAAAAGGAGCGTCATGTATCGCACATACACAGAACATTTGGACTGGTAGCCACAGTTGAAAGTAAAGTTAAGAAAGTTGAATGGGTCCACGCAGGTGACATAATGACAAATTGCAATAGCCGTCATAACTCTAGGCAGAGATTGTAGAGAGCGATGCAACGGAAGGACAGAGCTCGAGGTTAATAATAAAAATAATAATATTAATGTTCGCTTATACGTATGAGACTTGTTTCGTCAGTCGACCACTTCTATGACCAACAGCTATGGCGTGGTTCCAGGCCTCGTCCAGGGCGGAAGAGGGGATTGCTACTTGCTGGATCCATACTGTTCGGGGACGGCCTTTTCTGCGCCCTTAGCCGGTCGGGGGAAGACTTTTGGCACAGAGGAAGGAATTGTTCAGTATCCTATAGGCAGGGGTTGCCTGGTCCAGTCATACAACATGATGAACAACGAGACTCGGCGCCTGTAAAGTGTTTCTGAGATTGGATGGAGGCCTGTTTTAGCAGATACCTCCACGTTGTGAATGTAGTCATGCCATCGGATGCACAGGATACGCCGCTGGTTGCGCATATGAAAGGCTTCCAGTCTCGACATGCCATGTTTCAGCAATGTCCATGTTTCGGAGCAGTAAAGCAGGACTAGGACCACGCAGAACTGCTAGATGCGGATTTTGTCCCAAGGGATATCTTGCCATTACTTTACACACGTCGGAGTTCGTGCATAGCGGTAGCAGCTAGTCCGACCCGCCTTAACCTACCGGGACCACTGCTCACATCTGATGATATCACACTACCGAGATAGATGAATTCGTTTGAGCCCTATGCAGTGTGACCTCGAGTTTCAATACCCTTGGCTGCTTTGTCGGAAATGAGATTCTGAACTTTGTCCTTGAACTAGGATATAGACATTCCTAGGGAGGGCGTTTCACTGTCTAACATTTCTAGAGAACGGTGCAGCGCAGATCTGCGATTTCCAAATAGGACAATGTCGTCTGCGTAGACCACATCAGTGAAGACTAACTGATCAATAGCTCAACCATCTTGATCGGCGCTGGGGCGGTCAAAAGGCCAGTCGACTGCTCGGCAGAATAGGTCAGGGGCATGAACACATCCCTGCCTGACACCCGATCTCGTGGGGAATCTGTCAGAGAGATGGCCACATAGGGATATGCCCAGAATTTCTTTTTATACACATAACATAATAGATTGCTGGCTTTCATATTTTCTAATTGTTTTTCAGATCTAATCTGTGATTGTTGAGTATATCTGTTCGGTGATTGTCGAGTATATTTGTTCGCTGATTGTTGAGTAGATATCATAATTTATTATTGAGTAGCTCTGTTCAGTCGGTGTTAAGTACATTTGATCTGTCACTCTTGTATAGGTGACATCAGTAACATCTACATAGCCGCTGCTGTTCAATACTGAGTTACAGTATATTGAGGTATTATTTTCGATCTCCGAGTATTCAGAAGGTGAATTAAAACATATATTACTCGGTCGTTGGTCTATAGACAAATGCTGGAATTCGCCTTGGAAATTATCATTGTCGACTGTGCTGTTTTGGAGGTGATCAGTGAACCAAGGGCCATGATATACTACATCTACTGGTGAGATGTATAGTTGTGACCCGTGAAGTTGTGTAGTCATTCTTCTACTTCTTCTTCTACACATGACAATGCCAGAGATTAGTGCTATTGTTGCTATAGCTACAGCCAGAATCACAGCGATAATTGTTATCGTTGTGTGTGATACATATGTTCCCGAAAATGAACCTGTTATATCTAATGGAGTTATTGCTACAAATGTAGTTGACGCTGCGGTTGTCGCTCTTTCATTCGTACACAAACACTCCTGAATTAGTTGTCTGTTCTTGACCGTTATCTGAATCTTGTCTTTATTGACCCACATAACATTCAGACACGTCTTCGGGCATTGGCCTTTTTCAAATGTGCATTTGTTTCTGTCCTTGCACTTACTGTCGCTGCTAACAGACTGCTCCCGATTGCACTGAACTGTACTGAACAGGACTCTCCTGCAAGTCGAAGTACACACAAAATGTGTGGAAACTGAGAGATTGTTCTGTGTCTTAATATATACAGCTTGAGACTTCTGGGCCTGGTTTTTTAATCTCCAGTTTATATATGAAATCGGGACTTGGTAGGTTTTAGTTGTTCCGCTGCACATGCATTTGCGAAACCTGTAAGATATAAATCGATGGTTGTCAGTATATTGTCAATACATTGACACATCAAATGAAAAACATGTCTTTTTAATGTGAAGCTTGCTCGGTAGAGGCAAGATAGATTCTAGATCACAGAATCCAACAAGTGCCCTGGAAATTCAATCTAGTTAAGTCATTCAATTAAAGTCAAGTCATGTCAAGTCAAATCAAGTAAAGTCAAGTAAAATCAATCTGAGAAAAGCCAAGTAGTATAAATTGAATTATGTAAAGTCAATTCATTTGAATTTGAAATCAAGTAAATTCAAGTCATGTACAATACAATAAAATCAAGACTTCTCGTCAAGTAGTGTAAACCGAAGTCAAGTAATGACATATAAAGTAAAATCAAGTCAAGGGAAGTCAAGTTAATAAAGCCAAGTAGTCAAGTAAAGGTAATTCAACAAGTCATCTAAATAAGTCAGATGAAGTAAATAAAAGTCCAGTCAAGTAAATTAAAGTCAAGTTACGTAAATAAAGGTCAGGTCAGGTAAATTAAAGTAATGTCAAGTAAATTAGTCCAGTCAAGTCAATTCAATTACAGTCAGATACATTACATTTAGGTTAAGCAAACAAAAGTCAGGTTAAGTATATTAAAATCAAGTCAAGTAAATTAAAGTCAAGTCAAGTAAACAAAAGTCTTCCACTCCAGTCAAGTAATGTAAATGATAGTTCAGTCAAATAAATTAAAGTGAAGTCAAATATATTTAGTCCCGTCAAGTAAATTGAAGTCGAGTTTCAAGGTCAAGCCAAGAAAGTAAGGTCATGTCAAGTGCATTAAGGTCAAGTCCAGTAACGTAAATTAAAGTCAAGTAAATTAAAGTACAATCGAGTAAAGGTCCAGTAAATAAGTTAATGTCAAGTCAAGTAAATTAAAATTAAGTAAATTAAAGTGCAGTCAAGTAAGTTAAAGTCTAGTCAAGTAAATTAAGGTCAAATCAATGGATGTAAATTAAAGTCAAGTACATTTAGGTCCAGTCAAGTCAATTAAGATCAAGTCAAGTAAATTAAAATCTGCTCAAGCAACCAATGCTGGTTTCACGTCTTCTTCTTTTTCTTCTTTAACTTCTGCGTTCGTTTTCAATCTCCACACTACCAAGCTCTTAACAAGGCTTTGCAAGTAGCAGGTTGTAGTCCGGAGAATGGAATGCGTTGTGTCGCTAGTTTACAGCTAGACTGCGACATTTGCACGTTTAGATACAACACCTACGTCTTTTGCAGCTGGCTTCACTTCATATTTAAGCTATCTTAATGTTTGTAAACATCCTGCTCTCTACAAGAGTAGCTTCAACTACATCAGGGAACGTATGGAAAGAATCAGAAAGAAAGTTCAACACAAACAAACAAACATCGTACTCCAATGTAATGTCAATTACATTGTATGAAACATGGAGAACAACACAAACAACAATCAATATAGCACATTATTTCATATATTGATGCTTTCGAAGAATGAAAGTCCAAACAGTATGATCAATCCCTTATACACTTCCACGCGGTGGTCCTGGATAACAAGCTGCAGCAGGGCAGACTGGCTAAGGAGAAGGGATCGAAGAGAGAATGCTAACCCGGTACTCAAAAAATGCTTGCTGAAGTCGGGTGTGTTGGCCCGAAATGTGGAAATATCGCAGTCAAGCTGTAAACTACGACACAACGCATTCCGTTCTCTGGACTACATTCTGCTACTTAAGCCCTTTCAGAGTTTGGTAGCGGGAGATTGAGAACGAACGAAGTAAAGCCAAGATCACAAATGTGGAGATTATTGGAAAAAGAATGGCAGACAACAGCGGAACATGAGCTGCAGAGATGACGCTACCAATTCGTATGAAATGCATTAAGGACATCCAATGATAATATTAAAATTTCAGAGCAACAGAAGTAGAGTAAAACCAGAACACACTGGGAAACGGAACACGAAACAAACATATATGATCAGGGAAGACGTAGATTGAACTGTATCGAATAGATCAATGCATGAAGCTTAAAAAGGGTTTAGTTGATTCATTGGTTCCTAAATATCTTAATTCTCAGTATGAAATATTGGTATAATATTTTCTCGATTACACCCTAACCTGCAACTATTTTTAGATTTCGTGAAGTATGCCGGCCGATGAAAATGCGCAATTTAGTATTTGCATCCAGTAAAGAGATGGCAGACTTATGGGGCGTCCAAATAAACAAAAGCAAGACACTTTCAACACTCTTCTCGCTTTCTACAAAGCCAGAGCAGATCGACCAATGTCTAGTAAACAGAAAACTTTCTAGAAAAGACAACCCTGCATACCTAGAAATGAGATATGACAAAAGATTAACATGGGGCACACACATAGAGGATACTCAAAATAAGGCCACACAGACTAAGGCTGATGAAAAAAAACTGACAGGAACAAATTTAGGCGCAGATGCAAATACAGTCAGACAATGAATATGTACGGCCAACACTGGAATACGGCAAGGGTGCCTATGCAGAAGCGACAAAGACCAACCTACAGAAATTAGACTGGGCATTGAAAACCGGAATCAGAATGTTTACCGGATGTCTGAGAAACACGCCAATCAGAGAACTCGAAGCGGTAGCAGGCCTCCAGAGCCTCGGTGAACGCAGAGAATAGAACATACTAAACCTGACATAAAAATACAAGCGCAAGAATAAACATCCAATGCAGATAAAAAAAATTAATTAACACAAAACCACATAAAAACAACAATTTTCAATCATCTATCAAAACCCCTTAAAGCAAGGAACATTGACCTCATATCAAAATGACCAACGACATGGGAAATGATACAGGTGTGTGAAAATACAGATCAACAGCCCACGGTGGAAGCGAAAATACCAGGTATCGATAGAAAGGTGGAAGAATCAGACCATACATTAAGAGACAAGACTCTAAAGCATTTTGGAGACGCCTATCCTAAACTCGTGTGGACGCACGTCTACACAGATGGATCATCAGAGGAAGCATTGAGGAACACAGGGTCGGGACTCGTCATATTTCTACAGGATGGGACCTTTATACGAAAAGCAAGTGCTGCCGGGGAGCGCTCGACATATCTAAGAACAGAGTAACAGGGCAATAATTGAATAAACTATTGGATGAAAAGGGGTTACAGAATAACATAATAATGTTTTTGTATGACTGCATGGAAAGTTTGCAGGCCACATACAGAGAGCCGCGAGATAGTATGGAGAAGGAACTGCCAGCTAAATAAACTCTCAGACAACAATAAAATCACCCTCCGGTGGATTCCAGCTCACTGCGGCATACCTGGAAATGAATGGACGGACAGACTGACCAGGGAAGGAATACAAAGAGAACAATTCACCCACCGAATGCTACAGCCAGTAGTCGGCACATATCCCCCCAAAATATAAATAACAGTGGATAGAGAGAACAAACAGCAAATGCCTACATGACCCAATCAATAGACTGAATAGGAAACATTAGTCCACAATTTTCCGCCTCAGAACAGGTCATTGCAGACATGCATAAAATGATGGCAGCACAGACTGCACAATGCACATGTCTTCCGGCTTGACCCAAGGTCAAATTCAGCGTCTCCTTGATGTCTTGAATCCATCGTCTTCTTGGTCGGCCCCTGCTTCTTTTTCCAGTGACAATGTCTTCCATAACTGCTCTCTCCAGTCCGTTGTGTCAAAAAACCTCAGTTTTCAGGTCATTACATCATTTATGAGCGAATTCTCCTCTACATTCAGGTCTTGTCGGATGGATTTGTTTCTTTGTTTCTTTGTCCACCTGATGTGCAAGCCTCTTCTGCAGCACTGTGTTTCAAAAGCACAGAACTTCGCTGTTATTGCTTTTGTCGTCGTCCATGTTTCACATCCATAGGTTGCCACAGGAAAAATGCGTATTCTTAGGATCTTCAGTTTTAGTTCTTTGTTTGTATTATGTCAAAGGTTCTGCATACTCTTTATCGTCTGCATCGCCGTAGTCAGTCGTCTTCTTACTTCTTTTTCACAATCTCCATTGTAGTTCGGTATTGATCCCAGATATTCAAAATGTGCAACATTGTCAATCTGTTCGCCAGCTATCTCGATTTTAGATTGGAATTTTGCCTTGTCAGTTGTCATTATCTTTGTTTTCTTTGTATTCAGGTAGAGCTTCACTATGTTTCTGGACTGATGTAATTATTTGTTCTAGGCCGTTGGCGCTATTATAGGGAAATACTGTGTCGTCTGCATATCGTATTTCCGGTATCTCCTTTCCTCCTCATGTGAAAGGAGAAAATTGGCGCTGCCTTTATATTCCTGATAATGTTTTCCGCATATATGTTGAACTGATGTGGTGAAAGAATGCAGCCATGTCTGACCCACTTGTGTATCTCAAACCAATCTCAGATTTCACCGTGTATTCTGACGGCTGCTTGCTGCTCCCTGTAGATAGTTTCTATTTGTTGAACTAGATGTGTCGGTAAACCCAAATCTTTCATAATGTTCCACATTTCCTGATGTTTTACGCAGTCAGAGGCTTTGTTGTAGTCTATAAAACATACATGCAGGTCAGTATTGAATTCTGTACTTTTCTCGATGATGTTTCTCATGTTGAAGATATGGTCGGTCGTGCCCGGAGGGCCTGCACCCTGCTTGCAATATTTCATATTTTGTTCTTCCTTCTATCTTTATCCCCCACCCTTTTTGAAACAAAAGATCTATAATTGTTCTGGCATCATATGGGAGAAAGAAAATTGAGATCACCCAGTGTAGCTTTATGTTTAAAATGGAATCAGAAAAGTTAAGTCATGAAATCAAACCACCACGGCAAAGTCAAAAGTTGTAGTATACTTACGAAAGAAGTGCATCTTCGCTAAATGTGAAGCTGCAATTTCCAATGTCTAGGAAAAGAGCAGCATCCGAATGAGTTATGTTGATGCAGAGCCAAGCAATGTGTAGCACAAGACAACGTACAGCAGGTATTCGGATTCGTTTCATCTCGAACGAGGTTTCAATCAGCGTCTCACCTGAATACTAAAATAGAAAATGAGTAATACTTATGAAATGGACGCACAAATGCATATCACTATCATATTGAATGCTTATTTGTCAATATTGTTAAATATATACACATATGTATTCATTTTTTACTGAATCACTCCTTATGTTCACTGTCATTTTGTGATGACACTGTAATTCTGTCTGATATATTATTCTTTGCTTTCTTTGTATTTTGACTTTCTTTATTTGGCATTGCCATTAGATTTTCGAGACAATCTTTTAAAGAAAGATGTACACAAATTGCTATTTTGTTCTGTTCTGTTCCTAAAAATGAACCACATCGTACTCCTGACATACACATAGTTGACCCCTCTCTCTTAACCAGTGTTCGTCGACCTTTTCATACTTAGAGCCCACTTGTATAACTTTTGTGACGGTAAATTGTATTTACCGCTCATTAAAATCTAAATTGAGGGTCATATCGCGATCGCCCACTGATTATATTTATTTTTGATGTTTTTATTACATCATCCTCATGTGCCATGTCATTTGAAGAAAGTCGCTCCCATCACAGTATGTCTGAAAGAAACTCGATCCCTTGCCAAATCATCAGCCTGCTCAAGATTCATGCCCGAACATTCCTTGATATCTTGATGCTATCCACTTCTTGTTCTGCCTCTGCGTAAGGCATCCGGCATCATACTTTCCATTACCGTTCTCTCAAGACCGTTGTGTCTTTTGACGTGGCCAAATTATTTTAATTTTCTAGTAATGATTGAACGTATCAACCAGATCTCCTCTATCTCAAACTTTTGTCCAATGTCAGCATTCTTTTTTTTTGTTCGATCCATGGTATTGTAAGAGCCTTTGTATTGCATTTCAACTAGAAGGACACGATTCTGTTCCTTGAGATGTGGGTAACTGTCCATGTTTCAGATCGTTTGCTACCACAGGACAATTACAGGTTCTCAAAAGTTTCACTTCTATTGAATTACTGGTTTTCTACATAGTTTCCTAAGGCTGTGTAGTCTCTGATCTGCCTTAATAATAATAATAATAATAAAAATAATAATAATGATAATAATAATAATTATTATTATTTTTATATTCATACCAATAATAAAAACAATCACAATCTCTGCACACCCTGCACGTGTAATATAAGAATACAGAAAATAACTATTCTACTACCTCCCATTTGAAAGATAAAATCGCCCACAAGTGGGTGCCAGTTTACAGCTGGGTAGATGATAGATACCGAGATCCAAACCAAATTGGCACTGGCTTTTTGACGAATTTATTTGGTTGCATGTAATGGTAGCTCTCGTCATATCCCGATGTGAGCTTAAGAAGGTGGACAGTGGTTCTCCTAGCAGTAGCGCAAATCGAGACTTCTCCGTAAACTCACTACTATCAGAATCAAGGTGCACCATAACAGAGCAAACCACATCGAGGTCTCTGCAGATAAGCATACAGACATTAGCGAAGAGCTAAAGGGACACGAAAACATAAATACGGCTCCTGAAGAGCACATGATGGCCAAACTAACAATGCGCGAAATGGAAGAGGCTATGAGAACACTAAAGAAAAGGAAATCTCCCGGAAAATCCGGGATAACAAACGAAATGCTGATGGGGCTGGGCCAAACAGCGAAGAAAAAACTACTATCAGTCCTGAACCAAAGCTGGAAAAGGGGTATTGTACCCCAGGCATGAAAAGATGCAATACTGGTACCAGTACCAAAAACAGGAAAGGACAAGACAGATCCGAATGGATACAGGCCCATAAGCCTACTGAGCTGTGTCGGAAAGCTGATGGAACGGATGATAAACACCAGACTGATGTGGCATCTGGAAGAAAAACAAATACTAATTCCACAGCAAGCCGGCTTTAGACAGCACAGATCCACTGAGGACCAGGTCATCCTCATAGCCCAGGAGATAGAAGATGCCTACCAGGCACAGAAACACACAGTAGCTGTTTGGGTGGATCTGGAAAAGGCATTTGACAAAGTCTGGAAGGATGGACTTAGAGTCAAGCTAAGAAGAAGTGATGTTTGTGGGAAGATGTACAAGTGGATCAACCACTACCTCAAACAAAGAACGGCCAGAGTCCAAGTACAAGGGCAGATGAGCAAAAAGGTGACACTCGAGCAAGGAGTACCCCAAGGGGGAGTACTGTCACCCACACTCTTCCTGGTATATATAAACGATATTACAGAGAATAAACCAAGAAGAGTCCATAGCTCAATGTTTGCAGACGATCTGGATATGTGGACCTCTGAAAAGAATCTCACCATAGCAAGAAATCGGATGCAAACGGCCCTAACAACGCTGGAAGAGTGGGCGAACTCATGGCTGGTCAAAATAAACGAGGAGAAAACCACGTGCACAATATTCTCGCTCTCATTAAAACCCCAAAGTACCAAATTAAGCCTAAATGGCAAAATCCTGCAGCCAAACGACAACCCAACCTATCTGGGAGTCACATTTGATCGGCGCATGACATGGAAAAGTCAGATTGAGAGAAACCGAATGAAAGCCAGAGAAAGAATGGCGATCATGAGGAAACTTGCTGGCACAAGCTGGGGAGCAGACGAAGGCATACTAAAGAAACTGTACACTGGAAGAGTGAGACCAGTTCTCGAGTATGGCATCGCGGCATGGACAACAGCAGCGAAGGCGAACTTCGATAAAGTTAACAAACTTCAAAACCAAGCCATGAGAATTATAACAGGTGGCATGAAGTCAACGCCAATTGTAGAACTTGAAAAGATTACAAAACTGCAATCCATGACCGACAGAAGAGACTGCAGATCCCAGCTGCAGTCAGAGAAACTCCGAAGACTGACGGACCATCCAATGTACCAGAGACTAAACAATTTGGGAACTGGGAAACTAAAGCGGAGAAACTTTGCAGAAATAGCCAAAGCAAAGATGCACGAAGATCCCATAAACGCACTAACAACACCAAAACCCATCACTACTGTACGAAAACCTACTTGGAGGCAGGATATATTTCCAGAGGTGGTAGAAAATATACCAGGTATTGCAAACAAAAACTGCCAGACCAAAAAAGAAAGGAGAGACACTACCCTAAGCTTCATAACGAAAAGCTACCCAAGCATGGACTGGACCCATGCATACACCGACGGTTCTGTAACAAACACTACACAGAACGGAGGGGCAGGAGCATTCCTGAACCTACCAAGTGGCAGAAAAATAACACTGTCATTCGCTACTGGTAAGTACACAAGCAATTTCAGAGCGGAGGCAGAGGCACTGAGGGCGGCAGTGGAAGAAATGGCAACACACAGTGAAAATGAGAGCCACATAGTCTTGCTGACAGATGCTCTCGCCGTAGTCACAGCGCTAAAAAGCCAGAAAAACACTGAGCTTAATGACTTAAGAGCAGCACTCTGCAAACTGTGCCAGCTGTCCGCACCAAAAAGGGTAGTGGTACAGTGGGTTCCGTCACACTGCAACATCCAAGGCAACGAGGAGGCAGACAGACTGGCAAAAGAAGGTGCAAGGCTACCACAAACAGATACCAGTATGACGTACGAAGAGTCAAAACGGCTTATCAAAGCCAGGTACATGACCAAATGGGAAACCGAACATACTGGTTACACCAAAAACGATGCTTATTACCAGTTGAACCGAAGAGAGCAGGTCGTTGTCTTCAGACTTCGCACTGGCCACAATAGACTGAGGTACCACCTATTCAACAAATTGAAGATAGGGTGTACCGACGAATGCCCGTGCGGTACTGGTAAAATGACCACTGAACATCTGCTGCAGAACTGCCCGACATACGGGGAACAGAGAGAGCAGATGTGGCCATTGCCAGTGGAACTGCAAGACAAGCTCTATGGTAGTGGCGAGAGTCTCAGGATGACCGCCGCTTTTTTTCGAAAAAATAATGGTTACTGTCTGACTGTGTACGCAGAAGAAGAAGAAGAAGAATCAAGGTGGCGATCTACATCTAGTTAGCCAGACTGCCATAAAACAGTCTAATTTCAGGAAGTACTACTTGGAAGTAAGCTGGAGTCTAAATGAGTGTGTTTGAAATACCACTATCTAACATATTTTGATCAGTACATTTTTCCTCACCGGATGTTATTCTCAACATCTCCCCGGCAGGCCACCGATGACGCGACTAACGAGTACTAAACAAAAGCACCTGGTCGTGGTTGAGATAACCGAACTAATGTTTCTTATGTTACTGCGTGTAAGACTTATCTCCCATTTAATGTTTATGTTCCATTTCATGAGTTTGCAGGTAAATAACTTGCTGTGGGATCACTGATCCTCATGGTAAACAACTAGGACATTGATCAATGATCTTCATGGCAAACAACTAAGACATTGATCAATGATCCTCATGGTAAACAACTAGGACATTGATCAATGATCCTCATGGTAAACAACTAGCTGTGTGATCAATGATCCTCATGGTAAACAACTAGGACATTGATCAATGATCCTCATGGTAAACAACTAGGATATTGATCAATGATCCTCATGGTAGACAACTAGCTGTATGATCAATGATCCTCATGGTAAAAAACGAAGACATTGATCAATGATCCTCATGGTAAACAACTAGCTGTGTGATCAATGATCCTCACGGTAAACAACTAGGACATTGATCAATGATCCTCATGGTAAACAATCAGCTGTGTGATCAATGATCTTCAGGGTAAACAACTAGGACATTGATCAGTGATTCTCATGGTAAACAACTAGGACATTGATCAATGATCCTCATAGTAAATAACTAGGACATTGATCAATGATCATCATGGTAAACAACTAGGACATTGATCAATGATTTTCATGGTAAATAACTAGCTGCGTGATCAATGATCATCATATTAAACAACTAGCTGTGTAGTCAATGATTCTCATGGTAAACAACTAGGACATTGATCAATGATCCTCATGGTAAACAACCAGCTGTGTGATCAATGATCTTCATGGTAAACAACTAGGACATTGATCAATGATTCTCATGGTAAACAACTAGGACATTGATCAATGATCCTCATGGTAAACAACCAGCTGTGTGATCAATGATCTTCATGGTAAACAACTAGGACATTGATCAATGATTCTCATGGTAAACAACTAGGACATTGATCAATGATCCTCATAGTAAATAACTAGGACATTGATCAATGGTCATCATGGTAAACAACTAGGACATTGATTAATGATCCTCATGGTAAACAACTAGCTGTGTGATCAGTAATCCTCATTGTAAACAACTAGCACATTGATCAATGATCCTCGTGGTAAACAACTAGCACATTGATCAATGATCCTCGTGGTAAACAACTAGCACATTGATCAATGATCCTCATGGTAAACAACTAGCTGTGTGATGAATGATCCTCATGGCAAACAACTAGCACATTGATCAATGATCCTCGTGGTAAACAACTAGTACATTGATCAATGATCCTCATGGTAAACAACTAGCTGTGTGATGAATGATCCTCATGGCAAACAACTAGCACATTGATCAATGATCCTCATGGTAAACAACTAGCACATTGATCAATGATCCTCATGGCAAACAACTAGCTGTGTGATGAATGATCCTCGTGGTAAACAACTAGCACATTGATCAATGATCCTCATGGTAAACAACTAGCACTTGATCAATGATCCTCATGGCAAACAACTAGCTGTGTGATGAATGATCCTCGTGGTAAACAACTAGCACATTGATCAATGATCCTCATGGTAAACAACTAGCTGTGTGATGAATGATCCTCGTGGTAAACAACTAGCACATTGATCAATAATCCTCATGGTAAACAACTAGCACTTGATCAATGATCCTCATGGCAAACAACTAGCTGTGTGATGAATGATCCTCGTGGTAAACAACTAGCTGTGTGACCAGTAATCCTCATGGTAAACAACTAGCTGTGTGATGAATGATCCTCGTGGTAAACAGCTAGCACATTGATCAATGATCCTCATGGTAAACCACTAGCTGTGTGATCAATGATCCTTATGATAAACAACTAGCTGTGTGATCAATGATCCTCAAGGTAAACAACTAGCTGTTAGATCACTGATCCTCATGATTAACAACCAACTGATGGATCACTGATCCCCATAGTAAACAGCTAGCTCATTGATCAATTATCTTCAAGGTAACCTTGGCAGTCTAAGTTTCGCTGAGTAGCTAGTTTTCTAATGTGTTACAACATGTTCCCCAGCACGGCACAAATACATACAGGCAAACGAAGGCAAGACTCTCCTTTTAAAACACAACATAATTTAATAACAAAAAGCAATAGAAACAATATTAGCAGAAGACGCAAAATACATCGAAACTAAATAATCACAATATGTTAAAACTGTAATTTTGATTAACTACGGAGGTTTTAAGTACCAGCTTTTGAATTTTTCCTCCATCTAATAACCGACTCTCGAAGCCACACTCCTGTTATCTGGACATCAACACACACTTAACAAACTCGTCCTCAGTTCGTATTGCTTAATATGTCGTTCTGTGCGTTCACAAACAATCAGATTACCATCAATCAGGGGATCTGTACATCCACACACAATCGGTTCACGTATGCTCACGCGAGCTGGGAATTCCTATACAATTAGATCACGTCACTTATAGTCAGATCACGTACTCACTTGTGGTCACACACTCATTCGATCTTGCATACATATACCTCAGAACACACATCGTTCCCAAAGTGTCCTGCACAATACCACATACATTCAAATATCTTATCTGGCGATCTGCACATTCACACACCTCAGATTTCTTCACGTATACTTACATTCATATGTTACTAGATGACGCATCTTTCACTCGTCGTCCTGCACGTACGACACATATTCAGACTTCTCTCTGTTCACTGGATTTCCAACATACAACTTAGAGAGCGATTGACCGAAACTCGAAGGTGTATGCTGGTTCAGTCACCCTGCAAACTCACTCTATCTCTCAGTCTGCTAGACTACTAACAGCCTATTAATCTCTCTCCTAGCCAGTATGTCGAGTTCATCTTTGCCGATTTTTTTACAGCCTCAAACAACTTCATTGCTGTCCAATGGTCTTCTGTTGCTTGTCTTATTTCGGTATCACTCTAATTTGGAACTAACTCCAACTAGTTGTTATTGGACGAGTATCCCATAATTCCTTTTATTATAAAAATCGTAGCCATTCGTGGCGGCATTTGACTGTCACCAACTCTCACTACGCGGAATCGGATCGCCAGAGTGGTCAGCTCCAAAATTCCCCCCCCCCCCAACCCTCACTTGTAGTAGACACATTCTTCGCCCTAACTCCTCGTTTTTTTGGTCGACCTAGTTTTGAGACAGTGAGTGACTGGCACATATCCAGGCATCCTTTGTTCCCAGAGTCGATGGTCCAATCTCCTACCTCCCCTGCGATTGTCGCCCATGCTACAGCTGGAACTGTTACACAAACAACTGGTTGTAGGATAAATGATCCTCTATATAGGCAACAAACACATTGATCGATGATCCTCTATATAAACAACTAGCACATTGATCAAAAATCTCCTAGATAAACAACTAGCACATTGATCAATGGTCTTCTAGATAAACAACTAGCACATGGATCAATGATCTCCTAGATAAACAGCTAGCACAATGTTCAAAGAGCCTCATGGTAAACAACCAGCACATTGATCAACGACCCTTATGGTAAAGAACCAGCACATTGATCAATGATCCTCTATATAAACAACTAGCACATTGATCAATGATCCTCTATATAAGCAACTAGCACATTGATCAATGATCTCCTAGATAAACAACTAGCACATTTATCAATGATCCTCTATAAAAACAACTAGCACATTGATCAATGATCCTCTATATAAATAACTAGCACGTTGATCAATGATCTCCTAGATAAACAACTAGCACATTGATTAACGACCCTCATGGTAAAAAACCAGCACATTGATCAATGATCTCCTAGATAAATAACTAACACATTGATCAACGATCTCCTAGATAAATAACTAGCACATTAATCTACGATCTCCTAGATAAACAAATAGCACATTGGTCAATGATCTCCTAGATAAATAACCAGCACAGTGATCACCGATCGTTATGCCTGAAGACGTAGTTAAGGTCAGCAATACCTTCTCCTCACATCACCCGGTCAGCAGCTATCAATCTTCTTTTACCCAAGTTCTGAAACACGATTTCCATTTCCTCTGATATGGTCTTCACCAAGTTGTCATCGAGTAAACCTATCTTTCACTATAATTCTCGAAGTCAACAACGTGGCTGTTCTTGTACAAGTGGCAGGCTCTCTACTAATGACACGCCTATCCAATTCCAGCGTTGAAATGTTATAATTGGTTGTATATCGTCTTAACTGTTCAACGGGAGGACTGATTGTGGTAATGTTCAAAAGTCATATCATTTTATGGGCCGCTCTTGGACAGGATATGTGGAAAGATAGCAAAAATAGCGTTGGATTCCAAGGAACACTTTTTGAGAAATCGTGAAGTAGACAGTGTTCTTTGTTATTTACTTTACCTTTACGAGAAAAATCAATCAAATTCTCGTCGTTAAACAGCAATACAAAGAAAATAATGATCACATATACTAAAAGATTGTGTAGTTCAATAACAAATATTGAAAAAGTTTAAATAAAAACTTTTGATTACAATGGTTCAATTGTAATCTTCGCCATTTTCAAGTTCTCGACTCAAAGATCAGTTTTGAAAACGATAGAGGAAGGAAGACCTAATCTGCGGTATACAAATAATATTCTGAAATCTCACGGAAACAATCTGGTAAAAAAAGAAATGATGAAGACAAAACAGAAATGAAAACATATAATGCATAATACAGTTAAATGGTATCAAGGACATCCTAATTTACAGAGCAGAACAACAATAAGAAAACTACACTACTTCTTGGTAATACTTTAAGACTCAGCTTTCTTGTCACAAAGTTTTAATAATGATCCATTCTATGTGATACTTGCGTTGAACAGATCAACACCACTGCAACCTTATATACATTTCGCAAAAAACGGCTACTGAAGGTTATACATGGGGCTAGCACCCTCATCATGTTGAATAATGTTTCTGAAACCGCCGCTGTAGAAACCCGGATACAGCGTCGTATGAAAGTTCGTGCTGTAGCGCAGCCCTTTTTTCATTAGGACAGCAGATGAGAATCACAATTATAACAATGGAACTATCCCTTGCGATAAATTCAAACAAATCGTCTATATCATAAATTATCGGTAAACAAATATAACGCCTTGCAATACTTGATACCAACATGTTATCACGATATTATTCCTGAGTATCTTAATGCCACAATGATATGAGGAGCTTGTAGTTGGACCAGGCTAACTCGCTGTTGTCGGCATTATCAAGCCTACCCTGCTGTAAATGGAAAACTGTGCATTACTAGATAAGGCATGGCTTAAAGAAGGGGAAATCGTCATATCGCCCCCCCCCCCCCCAACTCACCCCCCGTCCCTAAAATAAAAATTTAAAAAAGGAACAATTTAACAAATACATAAATGCTTAGACATCGTACCTTGATGTATTTGCACTTCATCTCGAAAGCAGTATTTTACATCTTAACCTTTTTTGTTTATTAAAAATGAACTAATTTTATGTAACTGTTTTAAAACACACTTAACCTTCACAGTTGTGCCTGAGTATTTAGACTGAATGTTTTAAAACGGTGATATTGCGGACTTTATACTCAAACAATTAATCGTCTACAATGAGAGTTACTTGTCCATATACTAAGTAGCAAAGGCGTTAATAGAAGCTTGAGTTATTCAAGTGCCCTCATTTAAGTGCAAGAACAATAATAGGAACATGGTTGCTAGGATAGTCATATTATGAAGGTCTATTTCGTCAGATTTACCGTTGAAGATGCTGGGTGTATCCGTGTTCAAACAACTGCGTCATACATACATTCATACATACATTCATGATGTTCGCCAATCACAAGTGATGAAGACGGCTCTCTTTGTTCAGCTGATTGGGCAGTCTTTTCTCTTGCTGTGTAGGCTGGAATGGGTGACTTGTGCTGCAATTTGGATTAAAAAGACGAAGAAACTGCGTCTATGGTTAACTTAATCTCTGGACCTGAGCTACTCTTGGCCAGTGGCAAGGTATTTATCATAACGACTGGAGATAGCACATGATACAGTTTCTTAAGGGTTTAATCCCGAAGCCTTTCCCGTATATAGGTATCCCGAAAGGCAGCGAAGATGAGGGTATCTAACGTTGTGACTTGCGTTTTCCAAACCTACAAGAGGTCGTAGGGACATAACTTAGCGTGTGTGTGACTTTGGCAGCTGTCCCCGGCTGTATTCAGACCATTAAAGACCTGTCTAATTTTCACACACCACAATTTGCACTGTTTGCAGCTAGGAAGAAGAGCGCCAATTTCTTGAAATTCAACCGTGTGAGCTAGACCGTGAAGTTTGACCTACGTTTAAGCGTAGTGCTATTCATTTAGCCGATGTCCGAGCCAGGATAATTGGATTGAAGAAATCACAACAAAGGAACGAATTAACTAGTCCACATGGACAACAACACGTTTCCGTGAACACAAGTGTAATTCGTCGACTAGTTAGAATTTCAGGTAAATCAGTGGTCTGGCGACATACATAATGAATTAACACAGCAGAGCAATGTAGACTTGCAGCCGGTTACATACATACATAAATACGTACATACATATATACATATATACATACACACATGCATACATATATACATGCATACATACAAACAGACATACGTATATACATTCATACATACATACACACATACAAAAACATACATACCTTCGTACTTACCTACCTTAGCTACCTTACCTACTTACCTACCTACCTACCTACCTACCAACCTACCTACCTTCTTACACACGAACACACACATACATTGATACATGCATACATACATACATACATAATTAGATACACACACACACATATATACATCCCCCCCCCCCCACACACAAACACACACATGCACGCACGCACGCTTACCCACACATACATACATAGGTACAATGATACATCAAACCAACTATTTATCGGAAAATAAGACATCAAACCATCCATCGAGAAGACACTGAGACATCAAATCATTTTTGAGCTGACATTGAGACATTGAACCTACAGGATTTTTAACGTGACGTGTTCAAATGAAACCGGACCAAACTGCAACAAGTGAACATTCGTACGATGCGCATGATAACGTCACTTCTGGTGTGAACATCACCTAGCAACCGTCAAGTTTGCAAAATTGCATTATCTTCCGATCATGGTTTCCTCAGCAGACAGTTGAAAACATCTTGGGTCTGATACGGAATTCGTCGAGAGTTGATCAGCGAGTGATGATTCGGTTTCTAACGGCTGATGGAAGTCGACCAGCTGACATTCAGCGCAGAATGCAGGCAGTGTATGATGACAAAAGTGTGTCAAAGATAACAGTGAAGAACTGGTCAACGATGTTTACAGAGAGACACGAGTTAACGAAAGATCATCAGAGACCAGGTCAGGCGCATATTGATTAGTCAGAAGACGTCATCGCCACAATTAATGCAGCAATTCGTGTGGACCGTCGCCGGAGCTTACGTTCGCTAACAGAGGAATTGGCTGTGTCGCTAGGGACAGTTCAGTTAGCCAGAAACTGAAGTTCGTAATGGGTACCTCGGTTGTTGATCAGCCACCATAAGGAAGAACGCATGCGATGGAGTTTGTACCATTTGTTGTGATACGAAGAAGACGGTGATTCATTTTTTTTCCCACTTTGGCAGGTGATGAATCATTGTGCCAGCACTTTGAGTATAGCAGCAAAACTGCTACCGTGCAATGGAAACATCGCGGATCACCGAATCCAACAAAATTCCCAAGTTACACATTTTCGCTGGTGAGTTTATGTTGACAGCGTTGTTGTATCATGAAGAACTTTTGTTGGTAAACTTTAAAGAGCCTGGCGTGAACATCAATGCCATCCGCTACAATGACACACTAAACAAGCTGCATACAGCAACCAAGAATGAACGACCCGGCATGCTTTCGCGTGCCGTGATTCTGTTGCACGACAATGCGTGTCGCGAATATTGTCCAGAAAGCGTTAGCACAGAAAAGGTGGGAAGTACTGCCACACCCATCCTATAGCCCAGATATGTCACCTTGTGACTTCCATTTGTTCTGACCCTTAAAACAATGTCTAAAGGGACAAAGATTCGACTCTGATGCAGACGTCACGGCATCAGTGGCCAAGTGGTTCAAAGAGCAACCAAAGTGATTTATTTCGTACGGCATCCCTCGTCTACCCAAGCAGTTGGATGCGTGTCTGAATGTCTTTGGCGCCTTTTTCTAACTAACCCTGTTTTCTTCATAACAATTGCTATATTTAATTCTGTTACACCAGATGATGTAACTTTCATATGTTTGTAATAAAGCCACTGGGTCCGGTTTCATTTTAACACGCCTCTTATAATTTAACTGTTGTCATTGAAAGAACTTGAATTATTTGTTTAAATGGCGCTCCTTATTGAGCCATTGTATGTGCAAGTAAACTGTGGAAGTAAACGGACTCCGCCGTCTTTTTTCACGGGTGCTTGATGCGGAGTCCCCTGCATCTCGTAGTCACCCCCTAGTCGTCTTGTCCTTGACTTGCCACTGGGGTAGGGCGGCACGAGACGAGAGAGTGAGGGTAACAAGTAGCGCTAGCAAAATAAATTATCCCACCATTGTCTTCGATGGACGGCGGCCTTTGCCTTTTAAAACTGTGTTTACTCTGATATATTATCGATTCATAAGTTTAATGAAGTTGTCAACAAACATTTGAGGAATATTGACAGACTTCTGAGAGGAATGTGCAGAGGTGTGTAAAATCAGACAGATGATGGAACGGTCATTATAAAAACCTTCGCCACTGCTTATTAATCATTAGAGCCTGTGAGTCTATCATACTGCAATGATATCTGTTCTGTCGTACAGCTTCATTGAATTCGCGTTGTTTGAATGTCGGACGGCAAGTTACTTCATTTCAAGCACTTACATGAAACATCCAACGTGACCGTCCACTCAGGAATATTCTCACTCCAGTCACATTACTCATACTGGCTCAGTCTCTCACTCCCGTCATATTACTCATACTGGCTCAGTCTCTCACTCCCGTCATATTACTCATACCGCCTCAGGCTCTCCCTCCCGTCATATTACTCATACTGGCCCAGGCTCCCACTTACCTACATTGCTCATACTGGCCCAGGCTCTCACTTACGTCCTATGACAACATACTGGCTCAGGCTCTCACTTCTGTCAAATTACTTATACTGGCTCAGTCTCTCACTCCCGTCATATTACTCATACTGGCTCAGGCTCTCACTTACGTCACATTACTCATACCGCCCCAGGCTGTGACACCTGTCACATTACTCAGACCGCCTCAGGATCTCACTCCCGTCATTTTACTCATACTGGCTCAAGTTCTCACTTACGTCACATTACTCATACTGGCCCAGGCTCTCCCCTACGTCATATAACTATTACTGGCTCAGGCTCTCACTTCTGTCACAATACTCATACTGGTTCAGACTCTCACTCCCGTCACATTACTCATTCTGGCACATTGTATAGTGCTCCATGGAAAGACGCAATACTGGTACCAGTACCAAAAAACAGGAAAGGACAAAACAGATCCAAATGGATACAGGCCCATAAGCCTACTGAGCTGTGTCGGCAAGCTGATGGAACGGATGATAAACACCAGACTGATGTGGCATCTGGAAGAAAAACGAATACTAATTCTACAGCATGCCGGCTTTAGACAGCACAGATCCACTGAGGACCAGGTCATCCTCATAGCCCAGGAGATAGCAGATGCCTACCAGGCACAGAAACACACAGTAGCTGTTTGGGTGGATCTGGAAAAGGCATTTGACAAAGTCTGGAAAGATGGACTTAGAGTCAAGCTAAGAAGAAGTGATGTCTGTGGGAAGATGTACAAGTGGATCAACCACTACCTCAAACAAAGAACGGCCAGAGTCCAAGTACAAGGGCAGATGAGCAAAAAGGTGACACTCAAGCAGGGAGTACCCCAAGGGGGAGTACTGTCACCCACACTCTTCCTGGTATATATAAACGATATTACAGAGAATATACCAAGAAGAGTCCATAGCTCAATGTTTGCAGACGATCTGGCTATGTGGACCTCTGAAAAGAATCTCACCATAGCAAGAAATCGGATGCAAACGGCCCTAACAACGCTGGAAGAGTGGGCGAACTCATGGCTGGTCAAAATAAACGAGGAGAAAACCACATGCACAATATTCTCGCTTTCATTAAAACCCCAAAGTACCAAATTAAGTCTAAATGGCAAATTCCTGCAGCCAAACCCCAACCCAACCTATCTAAGAGTCACATTTGATCAGCGCATGACATGGAAAAGTCAGATTGAGAGAAACCGAATGAAAGCCAGAGAAAGAATGGCAATCATGAGGAAACTTGCTGGCACAAGCTGGGGAGCAGACGAAGGCATACTAAAGAAACTGTACACTGGAAGAGTGAGACCAATTCTCGAGTATGGCATTGCGGCATGGACAACAGCAGCGAAGGTGAACTTCGATGAAGTTAACAATCTTCAAAACCAAGCCATGAGAAGTATAACAGGTGGCATGAAGTCAACGCCAATTGTAGAACTTGAAACGATTACAAAACTGCAATCCATGACCAATAGAAGAGACTGCAGAGCCCAGCTGCAGTCAGAGAAACTCCGAAGACTGACCGACCATCCAATGCACCAGAGACTAAACAATTTGGGAAATGGGAAACTAAAGCGGAGAAACTTTGCAGAAATAGCCAAAGCAAAGATGCACGAAGATCCCATAAACGCACTAACAACACCAAAACCCATCACTACTGTACGAAAACCTACCTGGAGGCAGGATATATTTCCAGAGGTGGTAGAAAATATACCAGGTATTGCAAACAAAAACTGCCAGACTGAAAAAGAAAGGAGAGATACTACCCTAAGCTTCATAACGAAAAGTTACCCAAGCATGGACTGGACCATGCATACACCGACGGTTCTGTAACAAACACAACACAGAACGGAGGGGCAGGAGCATTCCTGAACCTACCAAATGGCAGATAAATAACACTGTCATTCGCTACTGGTAAGTACACAAGCAATTTCAGAGCGGAGGCAGAGGCACTGAGGGCGGCAGTGGAAGAAATGGTGACACACAGTGAAAATCAAAGCCATATAGTCCTGCTGACAGATGCTCTTGCCGTAGTCACAGCGCTAAAAAGCCAGAAAAACACTGAGCTTAATGACTTAAGAGCAGCACTCTGCAAACTGTGCCAGCAGTCCGCACCAAAAAGGGTAGTGGTACAGTGGGTCCTATCACACTGCAACATCCAAGGCAACGAGGAGGCAGACAGACTGGCAAAAGAAGGTGCAATACTACCACAAACAGATACCAGTATGACGTACGAAGAGTCAAAACGGCTTATTAAAGCCAGATACATGACCAAATGGGAAACCGAACATACTGGTTACACCAAAAACGATGCCTATTACCAGTTGAACCGAAGGGAGCAGGTCGTTGTCTTCAGACTTCGCACTGGCCACAATAGACTGAGGTACCACCTATTCAAAAAATTGAAGATAGGGTGTACCGACGAATGCCCGTGCGGTACTGGTAAAATGACCGCTGAACATCTGCTGCAGAACTGCCCGACATACGAGGATCAGAGAGAGCAGATGTGGCCATCACCAGTGGAACTGTATGACAAGCTCTATGGCAGTGGCGACAGCCTCAGGATGACCGCCGCTTTTTTCGAAAAAATAATGGTTACTGTCTGACTGCGTACGCAGAAGAAGAAGAAGAAGAAGTATAGTGCTCAAGTTCGCTTTTAGTTAGACAGGATGTACTGCCCCACTGTAATGGTTGCGACAAAACACCGGATCAAACAGATTATTAATAAAGAACGAACAATATAAATTAAGACAATGTCAGGTTTCTAGTTGGTTTTCTGATAAGCAGGACAGGGGATATGTCTATGGATACATTTTCAACGTGTCACTTGGAGCTGGCAATATTTTACACAATACACTCTCAGGCACAAGCACAAACATACACACACACACCCACACACACGGACGCACGCACATTGGCAAGCACGCACGTACACACTCATACACACATATCAACCGACCAATACAATCCCACCCTCTCAAAATCCCATTCACTGACCCAAACACACCAACCCAAACACGCTCCTACCCACACACCAACATACACCCAGACATACCTACACAAACACGCACACACGCGCGCACACTCGCACACCAAAATTTGAAGAAACAAAAATATGTACAGACAGGATAAAAAACCACAGAAATATACTTTTTAAATGTGGAACCAAAAATGAATGTACATAAAATGTATAACAAACAAATAGGTCCGTACAAAATTCAGATTAACAAAATTCGAACATACAAAATGTATAATAACAAATATGTACAGAAAAAATAGTCAAGTTTTGAATTTGTGCACATAAATGTACAACTAAAAATATGTGCACATACAAGATGAACGATACATAAATTTACATAAAATGTACAATAAAAAAAAATAATAATAATAATAGCTGTCCATCGTTGTCGATGAGGACCGCCGACATCATCCTTGTCACATATTTCCCTGTTGGGTGTGCGTGCGCATGTGGCTGAAAAGGCCAATGCGGGCACGAAAACATCTGCTACATTTCGGGCACACAAGGTTTGTAGAAGGTGATGGTGTTCCCGCTATTCGGGATTTCCGGGTCTCGCGTCTGCTCTGGGCTTTCACAACATGGTCGTCTTCGCTGGTAGCTACACCCGATTTGACTGCGCTTCTCCAGTCAGGTCTGTTTTGCGCAAGACATTCCCAAGACATTCTGACAACTGTTCAGTGAGTCCTTCAGACCGTCTTTAAAACTTTTCTTTGGGCTCCCTCTCTCGCGCCATCCCTATCTCAGCTTGCCGTAAAGAAGCTTCTTTGAGAGCCGCTCGTCGGACATACGGACGAACAGTCCGGCCCATCATAGTCGTGATTTTTCTAGCAGTTTCATGGATGCTGGGCATGTTAGCCATCGAGAGAACCTCGATGTCATTGGCACGAGCTTGCCATTGAATGTGGAAAATTTGCCTCAGGCAACCTGTGTGGAAGTGGTTTAACCTCCTTGCATGGCCAGAGTATACAGTCCAGCTTTCGCAAGCGTACAGTAGGGTTGGAATGATGCTTGCACGGTAGAATGAGTTTGGTCTTAACTCTGATGCCACGACGTGCACATACCATCGAGCGCATTCTACTAAAGGCTGTGCTGGCCCTTGCAATTCTGTTTGCCAAATCATCGTATAGGCTGACAGATCTCCACAGCGTGCTGCCCGCTGACTGTATTCTCTGGTTTTGTGTACGGCATGCCTGGTGCTGGTTGGTACATGATCTCTGTTTTTTTGGCATTTATAGTTAGACCAAAGTTTTTGCATTCGGCCGAAAACCGGTCCATTTCAACCTACATGTTTAGTTCTGAGTTGCTCATTAGAGCGCAGTCGTCAGCAAATACAAGTTCCCTGATTATTTCGCCAGCGACTTTGGTTTTGGCCTTCATTCTTCTGGGATTGAGTAGCTTGCCTTCTGTGCGACATTTTATGGGTATTCCAAGCTCCAGTGATCTGAAAGCGTCTGTCATCGTGGCCGCGAACATCATGGTGAACAAGGTCGGGGCGAGTACACATCCTTGTTTTACTCCGTTTGATACTAGAAATGTTTTAGAGATTGCTCCGCTGTCCAGTACACTAGCACACATGCCTTCGTGTAGCTGTTTCATCATAGTTATGAACTTGTTGAGGCAGCTAAACTTGGACATTATCATCCACAGCCCTCCTCTGTTTACTGTATCAAAAGCCTTTGTCAAATAAATAAATGTGGCGTACAAGGCCTGATTTTGTTCCCGAAACTTCTCTTGTACTTTGCGAGCTGCAAAAATCATGTCCACTGTTCCACTTCCGGCTCTGAAACCACATTGGCTTTCTGGGAAGTGGGGGCTTTGTTCAAAGTGTTTGTTGAGCCTGTATAGTAATACGCGCGCTATGATCTTACATGCTATGGACAGAAGCGATATTTCACGATGATTATCGCATTCCTGACGCTGCCGTTTCTCTTGTACAGGTGAATGATTGAGGCGTCCTTTAGCTCCTGCTGGATTTTTCCTTCAGCCCACATGTGACAGAAGAGTTCAGTGATCCTTCTGGTGAGGGATATGCCAGCTGTCTTATATACCTCTGCTGGTATTGTATCAGCTCCTGGAGCTTTTCCTATAAATAGTGAACAGATTGCCGTGTCGACCTCCTCCTGAGTGATGACTTCACCCAACGCCAGGTTCAGTTCCACCTGCAGCATTCGCCGGATGGCCTTCTCATTGATGAACGATGGGTGGTTTAGTATTTTGCAGAAGTGATCTGCCCATCTGTCTAAGATGTGAACCTTATCTGGTAGCAGTACCCCTTCAGTACTTCGAACTGGAGTGTTACTAGATGGCTGCAGGCCGTAGAGAGCTTTCATTGCCTCGTAAAACCGTTTGGTATTATGACGCTCACGAACATCTTGATTTCATCAGCTCTTTTGCTGAGCCGAGAGTCTTGCATCTCTCAAAGCCTGGTCTGGACAGCTTTACGAGCAGTATTGAAGGCCGCTTTGGCTACCGGAGATGGT
Source organism: Ariolimax columbianus (assembly GCA_036924085.1). Classification (NCBI taxonomy): domain Eukaryota; kingdom Metazoa; phylum Mollusca; class Gastropoda; order Stylommatophora; family Arionidae; genus Ariolimax; species Ariolimax columbianus. The sequence goes on from JAVGWX010000002.1 coordinate 119,775,517, forward strand.
GTGTCTATGGGGTATTATTTGTACGCTTTATGATTTGCATCGAGAAGTCCCTGTATTTCCAGATCGTTCTCATCAAACCAGTCCTTCTGCTTGCGCGTGAGTTGGCCAGTGTGTTTAACTGCTGTATCGTAGAGTGTGTTTCTCAATGATGCCCAGTTCTGTTCGATGTCGTTCTTTTCAAAACGAAGCTCAGATAGTCTCCCCTCAAGCTTTTCCTGGAAGCCACCTCTCGTGAGTTCGTATTTCAGCTGAGCGACATTTAGCTTCCTCGGGGGTTTCTATCTCTGGGCTGTATCTTGAAGTTTAGCTTGGAAATGACAAGTCGATGGTCGGTCCAACATTATGCACCACACATGCTCTTCGTAACCATAGCATCCGCGCGATCCCTACGTCTGATGATAATGTAGTCAATGAGGTGCCAGTGGAGCGACCTTGGGTGCATCCATGTAGTTCTATTTCGGACGGAAGTCGGAAAGCTGTGTTTGTAATGAGTATTTCATTTGCGGGACATGTCCTCAGAAGGAGCAGTCTGTAACTATTGCATTTTCCGATACCATGTCTGCAATGGCCCCCTCCCAGGCTGTATAGTCTGTGCCAACCATATCGTTAAAATCACCGAGAATGACCAGTTTGTTTGATTTGGGAACTGTAGCGATGAGCGCCTCAAGATCCTCATAAAAATTATCTTCTGTTTCCTGAGGATTTGTCATTGTGGGTGCGTATGCATTGATAAGTGTGGCACGGTGGCCTCCTATTAGGGGGAGATGCAGTGTAATCAGGCGGTCATTAATTCCTCTGGGCATGCTTGTGAGCATGTCGACCATGTCGGTCTTGCTGGCAAAGCCAAGTTCAGCTTTAATGTTTTCTTCTTTGCTGCTGCCGCTCCAGAAAAAAAGTATAACCAGCGCCTTTCTCTGCGATCTGCCCTTCCTCTGCCAGTCGTGTTTCGCGCAGGGCGGCTATGCAGATGTTGTATCTAGCCAGTTCCCTGGCGATCAGTGCTGTCCGTCGTTCGGGTCTGTTTGTCTTGGCGTTGTCCAGTAGCGTGAGGACATTCCATGTTGCAAGCGTGATGGGTAGTTTTCTGCCTGTTCCGCCGCTGCAGTCTGATGTCCATGCCAGTTGCGAGTTTCTAGTCAGGGTGTGATCTGTAGAGTGATGTCGTGAGTTGCGTAATGTGTTTATAGTGAGGTAGATGTGCGCAGGATCTTCCTCACTCTCTCGTCTGGACTCAACATGTTCTAGAGGCAAGACATTGTCAAGACGTCTAGTGAAGTTTTCGGATACAGACATTATGGTGTCAGCGTGTGCCTCATTTTCTTGGTAGCTCTTCCCTTCTATTTTATCACTGGGGTGGAGCTTCGAGGTATCTGTTTCTGAGTGCATTTGTTTATGTATTTTTCTTCCACCCCTCTTTCCTCTGGTCTTTCAAGTTGATTGTTAACTTGTGAGTTCCGATGCCGCCTCGGTTAATTGTATTTTTAGCACACGCAACGGATGTAGGTCTGAGTTAGAAGGGACATAGTGTGCTGATCGAATCTCTATGAGCTCCTTTCTGAAGTACCGTCTATTTGACCGGGTCAGGATGACCTCCTTCGTTTCAGTGTTCATGCTTCGTTTTCTGAGTCACGATACAGCACTAGCTTTTGACCGGGTCAAGTTTTGGCCACGCTTTGTACCATCGAAACTGTACACATTAAGTCTACTTTTCACGACTAAAAATACATTGGTATATGCTTCTTTGCATCAATTTGTTCATATTAGTATGCTTAATTCACAAGTCGGCAAATTTATATCCAGGAATTCAGGGGACGGCGTGGCCTAGTGGTTAAGTGGCACGGCTCACAACCAGAAGGTGCTGGGTTCGATCCCCATCACAGCACCGGCCGTTACCCCGGGGAAGCAAACCCTTAGAAAATGCAGGAGGAAGCAGACCCTTACATAAAATGCATGCTGAAGTCGGATGCACTGGGCCGACAGGCGCAAAATAAAAACTACAGTGTAACGCACACACGCCTTGGGGAATAGATAAATAAGGCGAACGCAAAAAAAAAAAAAAAAAAATATCCAGGAATTACGTTAATAGTCTGAGAGTTATCCAATAAAACACAAACAAAACACCGTTTCATCCAGAGGGAAATCGACTGCGGCATGACGGCGCAATCTTGACCCACAAAATATATACTAAATAAATACGCACAAGATGTACAACCAAAAATATATATACACAAAATGTACAATCATAAAATATGTACACAACAAATTCAAACCAAAAACGTACATACCAAATGTAGACCCAATTATAATGTAAAATCACAAATTGTAGAGCCAAATATAATGTATCACAAAATGTAGAGCAAATATATGCAAACACAAAATGTAGAGCAAATATATGTAAACACAAAATGTAGAGCCAAATATTTGCAAACACAAAATGTAGGGCCACATATATGTAAACACAAAATATAGTCTCATGAAGACTGCACAAAATTAGAACATTTCATAGAAGAATATCTTTCTTGTCAACCCTGTCAATCTGTCAGTTGCCAGTTCTTTTGTCGCTAAATATATTTTGCTTGCTACCTCAACACCCTTTTCTGTGACACGAGTTACTGCAGGAAGTGGTTCGGACTAAATAAGCCTAGAATTCATTATTAGTCAATCAGTAAGTCAAGATGTCATTATTAGTCAATCAATAAGCCAATATATAATTATTAACGGCAAAGACAAAGGCCGCCGTCCATCGTAGACGATGATGGCAAATTAATTTTGCTGGCGGTATTTTTAGTAAGGATTAACTGCGCTACTTTGTATCCTCACTCTCTCGTCTCGAGCCGCCTGACCCCAGTGGCAAGTCAAGAACAAGACGACTAAGGGGCGACTACGAGATGCAGGGGACTCTGTATCAAGCACCCGTGAAAAAGATGGCGGAATCCGGAGTCGAACTCACACCACCTGATCACGAGGCCGACGGCTTAACCACTTCGCCACAGAATCCCCAAATATCCTTATTAGTCAATCCATAAGTCAAGATATCATTATTAATCAATCAATAAGTCAAGATGTCATTATTAGTCAATCAATATATCATTATGCCAATTATTACGTCTCGACATCATTTTGAGCCAATTCATAAGTTCTGAAATCATTGCGAGCCAATAAATAAGTTGAAACATCATTATTAGCTAAAACATATGGCAAGAGATCTATATGAGTCAATACATTAGTCACTATTTCATTATGAGCTTTTAAATCAGTTAATATGTCATTTTTACATGTGTAATAAATAAGTATACACATCACAATGAGTCAATCAATTAGTATAAACATAATTATAAGCCAATAAATCAATCAAGATGTCATTATGAGCCAATACATATTTCCAGACATCATTAATCAAGATGTACATATTAGTCAATGAATTAGTCAATATATAATAATCAGCCAATAAATTAGTCAAAATATTATCAAAGCTAATAAATTATTCAATATATTATCAAGAAACATTTAATTAGCCCAGACATCAGCATCGTCAATCCAAACAAGCACAAATAGTAACTTCTTCAAATATATGAGCATAATAATGTCGAAGATAATGTTTAAAAATTACAAAACAACTTCAACACTTACGACAATTTAAGATGTTTGAACCCCTAACCCAATCTGCTTGTAACTTAAAGTGTAAGCATCAGCTATCCGCCCAATAGGACATGGTCTATGTAGACAATTTTGAATATGAAACCAAATTATGTTTTAAGGAACACTTTTAACCCAGGAATGGGGTGCTGCTTTAAACGGATTATTTGCCAATTCTTTCGCATTATAACAAAACATGAGAAAGGAATGAGTGTAATGTGGCACACACTCTTCAAGTGGAGTATATGCTTTTTAGCAAAAGATGCTTATCTGTATTCGAGAACAGATTTTACACAACTACGAAATAACGACCAAAAGATTTTGAGCTGCTTAAACATAAGAAAATGTGTCATTTTAAAATATTTTGTTTCTTTAATATTATAAAAAGATCATTAATACTTTTCTGGACATATATTATAACCTGTTCTATCCCGTCTTCTTTTGTCATACTGCTCTTGACATTGGGCGTACATATGCGGAATTTGTAGATTACTTGTTATCGCCAGGTGGGTGGAAGTCTTGTGCTGTCGTTAGGTGAAACTTGTTGAATGTGTCAAGAGACACCCTCGATCCCCCGAGATTTTCCATTTGTACGTGGACCGAAGACCTGCATATGATATGATCTCGCTTCATGCTGGTCATAATGCATTCTGACTAAAGGACCAAACCACTTGATCTTTCTGACGCTAATCTAGACACTATCTGAGCTTGTTACCACTATCTGCCTAAGCGTAGTGTTGCGGATTCGGTCACGTATTGTCTTTCCGGCAACTCTTTTCATGACTTTGGATCTTACCTTTATGTGTTTTTAGTAGGGACAAAGATTGACATTGGTAACAATGTAGGAATAAATAGTGTATTTATCAACCTTCTCGTACTCGAAAAAAAGACTCTAGGGTACATTTTAATATTGTTCAACTTTTGAATAATATGTGCTATTTCTCTGCCCAATCTAACGTCATCAGTGAACATACTAACTAGGTATTTTAACTTCCTTACTTGGTTTATACTTATGTCACCGCTGTGAAAACATCTCTGTACGTGTTCATGTGATATCATTATAGTCTCGGCATTGACTGTGTTGATCTACATGTCAAATTCGTTAAAAGCAAAATTGAGATAAGTTTTGTGTTGTTGTAGGTTTCCTCCATTTTACAACAGATCTGATAATACTTGCTCGTTGAATACGACATGACTTGTCATTGAGTCAGTCATCCGGAAAATTAATTGGAGTTTTTGAGGAATCGGCTAAAATCTTAAGTTAACATATTTCAACATATTTGGTCAGTTTCTTTTTGTAATATGTCAAGTCAGAACCCGGTTTGAGCTAGTTTAATGTTAATACTACTCCTAGTAAGTCGCATTTCCTTTTACAGAACGTCGCTTCTTACAACCGCCACCAAGTTTCTTGGCAAGTGTGCAGTACGGTAGGTTGCCATTACTTTCCATACATGGAAGAGCATTCGCCCGAGAAAAAAAACCCAGTGTCTGCCAAACTGGACACAAGTGGGAATCAAAACCGGAACGTTGGGATTGTGAAAACCGAGCGATTTTCACACCTAGGCCACGCAGCCTCATACTACTCCTACGACCTCTCAATTGTTAGTTCCTATTAGATACATTGTTGATTGCAACACTCTGTAAGCTGACAATTCATAGTTCATATACTTCAGTATGAACATCCGTAACATAATCATTAGTCGCTCCTATAATGTTATCCCTATCTAAAAGCACATCCACACAACGTTTGCCTTTACGGATATAACGTTAGATCGGCTCGTCAATTGCCATGAACCTGAGCGTTTCTAGAAAAAACAGATCCGCACAAGTCATATAAGGTTTGATGCCTTGTATCCGCTATCTACTCACGACATAGCCAGTGCTTCTGTACCTTGAAAGTTGAGAGTCCGGAACGATCAATGTCCTTGTTCATGTAGTCTTAGATATCCACATAAGAGTTGGCGACTTGAAAATATGAAAAGGAATATAGAATGTAAGTACTTCCATCAAACCAATGCTGGTTGCTCTGTTTCTTCCGCTCTCCCATACCCATGGAGCGTGCGTTTCTTTGAAGAAAAAAACCCAGAATTATCAGGTTAAAATTTATCTTAAGCTTGACATTCTTTGAGTGCAAGTTAAACAATGCATTTACTTCAATGAAAAACTATGCTCTGAAGACCGTGTCAAATTGAGGTTAATCGAATTGACTGTTTGGGATCAAGATGCTGAGCAGCGCATGAGCTGCAGTGGTCAGCGACCCATAGCTGACTGCTAGCGTCATGGCCAGCGAACCATAGCTGCAAAGACCCTTCTACACCTCCATGCGGTGATCCTGGAAAACAGGCTGCAGCAGGGCAGACTGGCTAACCAGAAAGGATCGAAGAGGGAATGCTAACCCGGTACTCAAAAAATGCTTGCTGAAGTCGGATGTTTTGGATACTCACCTTATACGTCGGTGGGGGGCGAAACCACCAACATAAGACTTAGTTCCTGGTCGGGGTGTCGAAAACAGTAGAGCAGCCACCTAACTGTGAACTGTCGAGACTCAACCAATGACCATGAGATCTGTCCGCACACTAGGCGAACAACATCTTTGTGACATTACCAGGCTTGTCCTCTGGTTAAATGCACTTCTGCTTCGATATCTACCTCTGTACGTTATCAGCCATATAGCTATCATACTGGACGCAGAAGAGATGCAGACCAGCGGACATTGCACACCTGCCCCACTGTGTCAACATCCCAGGTGGCAGGGAATGCTAGGCGTACCATCTCTGCATAGAAGCCAAGAAAATAAAGGGAGAAAGAGATACCCCACTCACATGCAAATGCTACGTTTCTGGCAGGACGTGACGATCCTGGGGTACAGACACACTGGACTGCCTCTCTTCCGGGTAAACCAGTCCATATCATATATATATCATCTCACATATCACCATCTTACCCTATAGACACGAGTAGTGAAGACTCGATAGTCTGGTAAGACAACTTCCATAAGAGAGACAACTCTGATCATAAACAACTGCTGCCTTGCAGATAGGCTGGGGACAGCCAAAGGCTAAGGAGGGCATCCCTACAGAAACGCCTGTTGAAATCGGATGCACGGGGCCACAAGCCTAACAAAACAGTGCAACGTAAATCACAGCATGATGACAGTACAACCGATTAGAAAAACGCATGGCGCTCATCCTGCGGAGTCCCGCCAGGCAGCGATAGTGCCGGGCCTCACGCCTCGAAGGGGCCCACCCTTGACTACTGGTGGTCACCCACCCATGTGTCGTGGAGTCAAGGCACATGGCTATGGGGCAACTTCTATTGACCAAAAACTCAAGACCCTCAAAATACTACAGTGGAATGCGGAGGGAGTCATTAACAAAAAACTTTCCCTAACACATCACCTGCATGAAGGTAAGATTGACGTGGCATGTATCCAGGTTACGCACCTCAACAATAATCATAAATTCTCAATTAGAGGATACCAGACCTTCCGTCTCGATAGAGAGGGCCACAAAGTAGGGGTCCTGATACTGACCAGAAACTGCATACCGAGTAGCGCGGTATCTGTCAATCACACCGGACAAGCAGAAATTGTAGGAGTTGACATAATGGCTCAAGAGACGAAGCTCCGCATTTTCAATCTGTACGGACCACCAAATAGAGACCTATCGCTCTCGAGTATGGAGATCAGAGACTCCAACTGCATAGTAGTTGGAGATTTCAACAGCCACTCGGAGAGATGGGGATACTCTGACACAGACAGCAGAGGTGATGAAGTGGAAGATTGGGAGATAGATGCAAATCTCTCCCTGTTAAATAGGCCGGAGGATAGCCCTAGCTTCTATTCAAGAACATGGCATACCACCTCGACTCCAGATTTGGCCTTCTCCACACAGGACATACACCATAAAATTGACCGCCAGGTGCTAAGCCAACTGGCAGGTAGCGACCACAGGCCGATCAGGCTAACCATTGACATGGAAGTAGGCCCACAGGAAACAAAACCGCTCCCACGTTGGAATTACAAACGAGCCGACTGGGACAAATTTGCAATCCTGACAGATGGGCTGTGTGAAACCATAAACACACGAAACAACAAAATGAAGCCAATGGTGGAAAGCCTAAGCAAGGCAATAATGCAAGCCGTCACTGAAACCATCCCAAGAGGAGCTAGGAAAAACTATAAGCCCTACTGGAATGATGAGTTGCAGAAAGCGGAAGATGCAGTAATAAATGCTAGGAACATGGCAGAGCGAGAACAATCTATGGAGGCAAACATCGCTCTCAAAGCCGCCACGGCGAAATACAAATACACTCTCAAGCAAACAGCAAGAGAAAGCTGGAAAAACAAAACGGAAAGCCTAAACCTGGACAAAGACGGGAACAAGCTATGGAAGCTAGTCAGAGCCATGAATGACGAAACCCCGTCAAACAAACATATTACCATCAAGCAGGGCGAAAACTTGCTCACAGGTAAGAAAACGCAAACGCTTTTGTCGATCACTATGCCAGAGAAAACCACATCGAGGTCCCTGCAGATAAGCATACAGACATTAGCGAAGAGCTAAAGGGGCACGACAACATCAATACGGCACCTGAAGAGCCCATGATGGCCAAATTAACAATGCGCGAAATGGAAGAGGCTATGAGAACATTAAAGAAAAGGAAATCTCCCGGAAAAGACGGGATAACAAACGAAATGCTGATGGGGCTGGGCCAAACAGCGAAGAGGAAACTGCTATCGGTCCTGAACCAAAGCTGGAAAAGGGGAATTGTACCCCAGGCATGGAAAAACGCAATACTGGTACCAGTACCAAAAACAGGAAAGGACAAAACAGATCCAAATGGATACAGGCCCATCAGCCTTATGAGCTGTATCGGCAAGCTGATGGAACGGATGATAAACACCAGACTGATGTGGCATCTGGAAGAAAAACGAATACTATTTCCACAGCAAGCCGGCTTTAGACAGCACAGAACCACTGAGGACCAGGTCCTCCTCATAGCCCAGGAGATAGAAGATGCCTACCAGGCACAGAAACACACAGTAGCTGTTTGGGTGGATCTGGGAAAGGCATTTGACAAAGTCTGGAAAGACGGACTTAGAGTCAAGCTAAGAAGAAGTGATGTTTATGGGAAAATGTACAAGTGGATCAACCACTACCTCAAATAAAGAACGGCCAGAGTCCAAGTACAAGGGCAGATGAGCAAAAAGGTGACACTCGAGCAGGGAGTACCCCAAGGGGGAGTACTGTCATCCACATTGTTCCTGGTATATATAAACGATATTACAGAGAATATACCAAGAAGAGTCCATAGCTCAATGTTTGCAGACATCTGGCTATGTGGATCTCTGAAAAGAATCTCACCATAGCAAGAAATCGGATGCAGACGGCCCTAACATCGCTGGAAGAGTGGGCGAACTCATGGCTGGTCAAAATAAACGAGGAGAATACCACATGCACAATATTCTCGTTCTCATTAAAACCCCAAAATACCAAATTAAGTCTATATGGCAAATTCCTGCAGCCAAACGACAACCCAACCTATCTGGGAGTCACATTTGATCGGCGCACGACATGGAAAAATCAGATTGAGAGAAACCGAATGAGAGCCAGGGAAAGAATGGCAATCATGAGGAAACTTGCTGGCACAAGCTGGGGAGCAGACGAAGGCATACTAAAGAAACTGTACACTGGAAGAGTGAGACCAGTTCTCGAGTATGGCATTGACAACAGCAGCGAAGGCGAACTTCGAAAAAGTTAGCAAACTTCAAATCCAAGCCATGAGAGTTATAACAGGAGGCATGAAGTCAACGCCAATTGTAGAACTTGAAAAGATTACAAAACTGCAATCCATGACCGATAGAAGAGACTGCAGAGCCCAGCTGCAGTCAGAGAAACTCCGAAGACTGACTGACCATCCAATGCACCAGAGACTAAACAATTTGGGAAATGGGAAACTAAAGCGGAGAAACTTTGCAGAAATAGCCAAAGCAAAGATGCACGAAGATCCCATAAACGCACTAAAAACACCAAAACCTATCACTACTGTACGAAAACCTACCTGAAGGCAAGATATATTTCCAGAGGTGGTAGAAAATATACCAGGTATTGGAAACAAAAACTGCCAGACTGAAAAAGAAAGAAAGATACTACCCTAAGCTTCAGATCGAAAAGCTACCCAAACATGGACTGGACCCATGCATACACCGACGGTTCTGTAACAAACACTACACAGAACGAAGGGGCAGGAGCATTCCTGAACCTACCAAATGGCAGACAAATAACACTGTCATTCGCTACTGGTAAGTACACAAGCAATTTCAGAGCGGAGGCAGAGGCACTGAGGGCGGCAATGGAAGAAATGGTGACACACAGTGAAAATGAAAGCCATATAGTCCTGCTTACAGATGCTCTCGCCGTAGTCACAGCGCTAAAAAGCCAGAAAAACACTGAGCTTAATGACTTAAGAGCAGCACTCTGCAAACTGTGCCAGCAGTCCGCACCAAAAAGGGTAGTGGTACAGTGGGTCCCATCACACTGCAACATCCAAGGCAACGAGGAGGCAGACAGACCTGCAAAAGAAGGTGCAAGACTACCACAAACAGATACTAGTATGACGTACGAAGAGTCAAAACGGCTTATCAAAGCCAGATACATGACCAAATGGGAAACCGAACATACTGGTTACACCAAAAACGATGCCTATTACCAGTTGAACCGAAGAGAGCAGGTCTTTGTCTTCTGACTTCGCACTGGCCACAATAGACTGAGGTACCACCTATTCAACAAATTGAAGATAGGGCGTACCGACGAATGCCCGTGCGGTACTGGTAAAATGACCGCTGAACATCTGCTGCAGAACTGCCCGACATACGAGGATCAGAGAGAGCAGATGTGGCCATCACCAGTGGAACTGCAAGACAAGCTCTCTGGCAGTGGCTAGAGCCTCAGGATGACCGCCGCTTTTTTCGAAAAAAATAATGGTTACTGTCTGATTGCGTACGAAGAAGAAGAAGGAAGGTTAATATTCAGTACGTGTAAATAACTATAAATTCAAATCATGGCTGGATCAGTTTCGAAGACGTTACTTTGTATGATGAGTGTTATACTTGTGTTGGGGAAGGTTAGCATGGTATCTCGTGTAAATTAGTTTGTAAATTTTATCTTTTTGTCTCAAACACCAACATAAATTGCCATTAACTTTTGAGACAAATGTGGGGCTACATCTATTTATCTACCTACCTACCTATCTACCTTTGTATAGAGTTATCTTTCTAACTTTATGTCTATCTATCTATCTATCTATCTATCTATCTATCTATCTATCTATCTATCTATCTATCTATCTATCTATCTATCTATCTATCTATCTATCTAACTATCTATCTATCTATCCATCAAACCATCCATCTATATATCTATATATCTATGTATATATCTATCTATCTATCCATCCATCCACCAATCCATCTATCTATCCATCTATCTATCTATCTATCTATCTATCTATCCATCCATCTATCTATCTATCTATCTATCTATCTATATATCTATCTATCTATCTATCTATCTATCTATCTATCTATCTATCTATCTATCTATCTATCTATCTATCTATCTAATCTATATATTATATCTATATCTATATATCTACCTATCTATATATATATATATATATATATATGTCTATTTATCTATTTATCTATCTATATATCTAACTATATATATCTGCCTAATCTAATTTATATATATATATATATATATATATATAAATATATATATATATATATATATATTATATATATATATATATATATATATATATTTATATATTTATAGCTAAACAGAGTTGAACATTTTTATCAAATACAGAAAGTGAAATGGTTTTCACTGTTTTTAGAAATGCGTGAACTTTGAGAGAAATCAATTCTGACACAAATATCGGAATATTCAACATTACCATTAAGATAGTAAAGATTAATGGCTTGATTGTAAACAAAGACATTAACACAGATGGTGCAAATGTTACAAAACAGATGCACGCGCAGTATATTGCGATTGGAATTGAACGATATAGTTGATATCGTGTGGGTGTAACATAGAACTGGACAGCTCTCGGTTGATCAGGAACCAAAGAAAATGCGTTGGCAATGGAAAAGATTTTTCCTAAATGAAATAAGCACAATGGAGGTAGAACAGATGTGGCAGATGCTGAGAGGCCCTATGGTTTATCTATTGTCTCGGGCTAAGCAATGCTTAATTAAAATGTGTTCATGTTGACTTCTGAATGCAAACGAAGAAGAAGAAGAAGAAGAAGAAGAAGAAGAAGAAGAAGAAGAAGAAGAAGAAGAAAAAGAAGAAGAATAAGAAGAAGAAGAAGAAGAAGAAGAAAAAGAAGAAGAGGAAGAAGTAGAAGAAGATCCAGAAGCTTTTGAAGAACATTTTCCATTTGATGTATGACACTCAGTTTCATGTGTAAAATATATACGTGTATTTCAATGTCCTGGCCCACAGATGGTAATCCCTATCAGTTCAAAGTATTACAGATATCCAAGATTAATTGTGCCTCCTGGACGAATATCTTTGCTGTATGATGTACTCTACAACGTCGTTGTTTCATTATCCTCATCATCGTCATTAGTAACTTTATCTGAAATGTCATTTGGACACCAATATTGAACATTGCTGAACCACCTCCCGCTTTTCACCTATTTGTGCGAAATTATTTATTATAGTTATGGACCTTTCCATCCACTCTCAGATGGTGTCTTCCCATCTGTTTTTCATTTTTCCTCTTTCCAGCTTCACGGGCATAGTACCTTTTAGAATCGTCTTCGTCAGCCTATACTATCTTGTTACATACCCATACAATGTGAGCTTGCGCGTTTCTGCTATAGTGAATAGGCTATTACATTCTTTATATTGGCACATCTCTTAACGATGTCACGAACCGCGGTATTCAAGAAGTGTTCTAGATACGAAATGTGAGCATTCGACAAAGTCATTTAATTTCCATTGCACAAATTCTAAGCTCACGAACAGCTGTCAGAGACCTAGTTTGACACGCGCAAACGTACGCGGAGTGACAATTGTATATATTAAACTCAACTTGGATTCCAGGTTGATGGTTTTTTCCTTTCATGACCATTGATATGCTTGCCTGAATCCGAGATCTGAGACCTTCCGAATCCGTCAGTGCACCCAGGTTTAACCATTTAACACTTTGCAATGATTGACATTTGATCGCAGTTGGAGTTAGCCTCCGGGACGTTGACCATGACCTTACTCTTCTCTGCACTTGATTCCATTCTACATTTATGAGCGACGTTGTCAAGACTTACCATTATACTCACACGTTCTAGCTCCGTTCCAGGCAAAAAGGTAATGTCAACGGTAAACCGGAGACAGGTGAGTATACGACCATTTATGCTGACAGTACCCACTCTGTTCTCCAGAGCTTTGACAGTGATATATTCAGGGAAAAAGCATTGATCGCGTCGGGAAAGGTGAGGCCACTGTCGTAAACGGGTTGGCGTCCTGAACTACTACTCAGATACCCCGTTTTAAGGAACACTGCACTGATGGCTTGGTAGTAGAGTTTCTCAATGGCGTATGTAAGTTGACACCAGATCTTATACTTTCGCCCAGTGCCCATAGAGCCTCATGCCAGACCATTGCGAACGCTATTTTAATCAACAAAGACTTGGTTATGCTTTTGGTTATGCTGATGTGTGTATTTTTGACTCAGCTGACGCGGATTAAAAATTGGTTGAATTGTGCTGAGGTCATCCCGAAAACCTGCTTGTTCTTCTGCAATAACATTTTCTGTCCTTGGTTGTAGTCTGCTTAAAATAACCGTAACATTCACTTTGATGGGTGGCTGATGAGACTGATTGTTCGGTAGTTTTGGTATTGTTGAAGGTTACCCTTGCTATGTAACATTGTTGAATGTTAGCATTGTTATGTTACATTGTTGAATGTTACCCTTGTTGTGTAACATTGTTGAATGCTAGCATTGATATGTAACATTATTGAATGTTAGCATTTTTATGTAACATTGTTGAATGTTACCCTTGTTATGTAACATTGTTGAATGTTAGCATTGTTATGTGACATTGTTGAAGGTTACGCTTGTTATGTGACATTGTTGAAGGTTACGCTTGTTATGTGACATTGTTGAAGGTTACCCTTGTTATGTAACATGTTTGAATGTTACCCTAGTTATGTAACATTGTTTGAATGTTAGCATTGTTATGTAATATTGTTGAATGTTAGCATTGGTATGTAACATTGTTGAAGGCTACCTTTGTTATGTAACGTTGTTGAATGTTAGCATTGTTATGTAACATGGTTGAAGGCTACCATTGTTATGTAACATTGTTGAATGTTATCATTGCTATGTACCATTGTTAAAGGTTACCATTGTTATGTACCGTTGTTGAAGGTTACCATTGTTATGTAACATTGTTGAAGGTTACGCTTGTTATTTAACATTGTTAAAGGTTACCCTTATTGTGTAACATTGTTGAAGGTTACCCTTATTGTGAAACATTGTTGAAGGTTAGCATTGTTGTATAATATTGTTGAAGGTTACCCTTATTGTGTAACATTGTTGAAGGTTAGCATTGTTGTGTAACATTGTTGAAGGTTACCGTTATTATGTAACATTGTTAGACGATTTTCGTCATCGTTTGTGTTTTTGTTAATCAAATTTTTAAGTTTTTCTTTTCTACAATTTAAAAAAAATGTCCGTTTCATAAAATAGATTCATTGTTTTATTAATGCAGTATCATTTTGATTACAAAAATAATTGCACCATTGGCATTTTTGTTTCCGTTTCCATCACCATGCCTGCCGCACTTGCTCGTATGTCTGCATAATTCCTTTTAATTTAATAAAATAGATCAGCTTTGGCGTTTGATATTAGTATTTTTTAAATGTTCATTTCATCCTGTGATCTCAGATACAAGAATGTCTTTCGTGTGCTTGTTAATAGAGACTGTTTGGTAAAGTTTATTAATTTGAAGATTTTGAATCTAAACTTTAGAGTTTGTTTAATGTCCCTGTTTTAAAATTAATGACCTTATACATAGCAACAATGTATTTCACAGGGAAAGTCTAAACCCGTTCAACACTGTAAAGAAGAAGGCTAACAGTGCTCTGCAAATGAGAAGTGCTGGTATTCCAAATTGGAGTGTTACCCAGACCGGCAAGGCGGAATAACATTATGTAGAAAAGCACTAGTTAGTGTCCGTATTTCTGTACATAATGTGATGTAATTGTCTATGTGTTTGGCTCTGACACGTGTACATGGAATAGTAAAACTGTAACCTACAATGCCTAATGTAAGAGAGTTATGTGTGGTACAGGCTGTCAACTTGTGCAGAAACTACATATAAGAAGATGTGAATTAACGACTTCCACACAATATCAAATGAGAAATTGTAGAAGGCAAAACAATTTCAGTTAGTTGTGTGGACGTTTCTTCAATGTAATTAAAGGACCCTTGCTATTTAAGAAAGATAAGGAACACTGCACCTCGATTACTGACACAAAATGTATCTAATATGAGTTGTGCATGGGGAAAAACTCATTGCATAAAACACGTTGCTACAGTACACATCACTGCAAAAGCAAAGACATTTATTTGGTGCAATCTTCATAAGCAATAGAGCTGTAGCGGAAGCCCAGTATTCCTCCTCTAGTGGAGACCCTATTCTTCTCATATACAAGTGACCCTATACTAATATTGTAATAGTGACCATATACCACTGCTGTAGTGGAGCTTCACTACTCCTCTTGTAGTGGAAACCATATACTCCTCCTGCAGTGTTGGCCCATACTCCTCATGTAGTAGTAGCCTATACGCATCCTGCAGAGGAATTCACTGTGTCGCTGGGACAGTTCAAATGGTGGTTAGGAAAAAAACTGAAGTATTGGAAGGTGTTCACAATGGGTACCTCGGTTGCTGACCAACCACCATAAGAAGAACACATGGTATGGAGATTGAGCTGCTGCAATACAAAGAAGAGTGTGATTCCTTTCAGTTGCGTATAGTGGCATGCGATGAATCGTGGTTCTACCTTTTTGAGCAGAACAGCAAAACTGCCAGAATGCAATTGAAACATATCGAATCACCGATATAAAAAAAATAATTTTAAAATCACGTCACATATTTTCGATGGTAAGGTTATGCTGATAGTGTTTTGTTTCTTTTGCAATGAGGGACTTTTGTTAAAAGAGCCTAGGGTGAACATAAATGACATCCGCTACAATGACACACTAGACAAGCTGCATAGAGAAACCAAGAATAAGCGACTAGATATACTTTCGCGTGGTGTTATTCTGTTGCACGACAACTCGCGTCGACATGTCGCGAACATTGTTGAGAAAGCGTTAGCACAAAAAAGTATGAAGTACTGCCCCACCCATTCTATAGCCCAATATGTCCCCTTGTAACATCCATATGTTCGGGCCCTTCAATCAATTTCTGAAGGGACCAAGATTCGACTCCGATACAGACGTCATGTCATTGGTGACCAAGTGGTTAAAAATGCAAATAGTCATTTTCTGTCTGACGGCATCAGCCATATACTAAAGCAGTTAGATGCGTGTCTGAATGCCTATAGAGACCATTTCTTACTAACCCTGAGGCACGTTTACTTCATAATAATTGCTATACTCTAGATCATGTAACTTTCATATGTTTGTAATAAAGCCACTTGGTCCGGTTCGATTTGAACATCCCTCGATCATATATAAATACATATATATATATATATATATATATATATATATATATATATATATATATATAAATACATCATCAACATGTCCATACATCGTTTTAAGTGGTTATTTGTCTGTTTTACTTTGTATGCTAAAGAATCATATAACTAAATGCCTCCATAGCAAATCAAAATTGGCAAAAGAATCTGCGCTCTCGACAACGAAGACTGCAACAGCTCGTCGGACTGTTGTAGCGACATGTGTTACCAAGAAGGATCTAACATGATACCTAAGTGTAGGCCAGTGAAAGTAAGTAGTCATTTGCATAATTCTGTCGTTCTTATGTCTTCAGCCCACTTGTGTCGTTAGACGTCATGGAACGTGTGGCCTTCTTTGTTTCATATTTATATTGGCTAGTGAAAATCTGCGGATGGCTTGCCAGGTTCGTTTAGCATCTCCAGGAAAATACGATTGTCTATTTATGGGACTGGTTGTGGTGGAAGCGTAAATTAGTACAAAGTAGACAAACATCCTGTTGGGCCCCATCTATGCGGCTCCGCTAGCCACATAACCAAAACATGATATTTTTTTTATTTTTTTAAAAATTATTTTTATTTTTTGCGTTCGCCTTATTTTATCTATTTCCCAAGGCGTGTGTGCGTTACACTGTGGTTTTTATTTTGCGCCTGTCGGCCCAGTGCATCCGACTTCAGCATGCATTTTATGTAAGGGTCTGCTTCCTCCTGCATTTTCTAAGGGTTTGCTTCCCCGGGATAACGGCGGGTGCTGTGATGGGGATCGAACCCAGCACCTTCTGGTTGTGAGCCGTGCCACTTAACCACTAGGCCACGCCGTCCCCCAAACATGATATAATATTCACACAGTCCCATTTTCACGACATAATCTCTGTGGGGCGAGAATCCGTACAATAGATTTTTAAATTAAACTCGAATTCAAACCTCCAATGGATTTTTAACGTCCTCGTCACTACAAATGGGTCGCTGATCTCTACTCAGAGATCAGAGGACATTTTTACCGGAGAATCCACGTGACAAAATACCATTCTCCACCGAGATTTAAACCCGCGATATCCAGCACCCGTAACGAACAACTTACCTCGAAACCACTGTAAATATTATAGGCAAATCTAACTGGACATTTTCTCCCGTCACTAACAAAATCCTAGCCGCTATCTAGAGCCAGAACTATTATTACTGTTAGTTAACACGTACTGATCAAGACATTCTCGACATGTATTAGTCGTTCTCTAGGAAATAAGATAAGTTATATCAATCTGGAAAATTAAGTGGGAATCAACTATGTGATCCCCAAACTGAAGATCCTACTTAAAAACATTCCGCTGCACTACAGCCAGAATGAGTCCGATTTTATCTACTCAGTAAATCATGCGATATTACAAGAGAAGTTCTTGGGAATTGGAGGCTCGGAAACTGATTTCGCACATAATTTGGTGTGAGAAAGGGTTGTACACTCTTTCCCTTTTCAATATATTCCTTTAGGGAATTATGAGTGAGGCACTTGGAGGTCACGTTGGTACTGTCTTGATAGGTAGCCCACCTTCGTATTGAAGATGGCATTGACGGATTGACGGGTTCAGAAGCAGAACTCTATGACAGGGTTAGAAGGCTCGATGAAGCAGCTTTTGACTATGGTATGGAGATAGACGCTGAACTTCAACAGTAGGATAACAGCTTATGGCCATGATTTCGAATTGGTTGACCATTTTAAATATCTTGTTTTGATTGTCAGTGATGAACCATCAAAGTGTGATGTGTTGGCCAGAATAGCACAAACACTAGCGACGCTTGCACGGTTTAACAAAAATCTGGCAAATATTAACGGTTAGCACTATGCACGAAAATCAGATTAATGCGTACATTGGTCATGTCAATATTCATCTATACTTGTGAGACAAGGACAGTTACAGCGGGCCTTCAGCGAAGGATTCAGGCCTTGCAGATGAGATGTTTCCGAATACTTTTAAACGTCACATGCAAAGATCGATTTACAAATGAGGAGATACAACAGCAATAGGGCCTTTTGAAGACCTCTTGGCAACTGTCAAAAGAAGTAAACTCGCTTGATACGGTCATATAACGAGATCAAATGGTCTTGCAAATACGAACTTGCACGGGAGAGTGCAAGAGAGCCGGCGAAGAGGCTGGTCCAAAAAGAAGTGGGAGGAAAACATAAAAGAATTGACCAATCTCCGACCAGAAGAGGCACAGGCAACGGTCACTGACAGAGAAGGTTGTCGTGTTATTGTGAGGATGTCTTTATGTGTGCCCCAACGACCTCATATGTTACGAGAAGACCTGACCTGACTGTAACCCACTACCAAAATCACGTCTTTAGAAGTAAAATTAACTCAGTGCAAGTAGTTTCAAACAACAACAGTATTAGTAGTTATCTTGCTTGAACCATTTGTTACACAAATGATTCGCATTATGATCTGTTCACGACGGGAGAAGTGCTTGTTTTGGCAGTGTGTGTTACCGTTAAAGGTTTAAATCGCTGAAGGTAAAGGTTATTCTACTGCAGACATCGATATCATTGAGCAAGTGTAAGAGACTTCATTGTATGGGGTGATGGCTTGTTTATCATGTGGGATTTCTAGTTCCTTCCTCGCTGTCTGCCCTTCCTTAACAGTGAGCCAGGTAGTTAAACTCCCTATCTTTAAAATAAAGAGCGAGTGCTCTAGTTCTACGGAAGTCATGCGTGCTAGATCTGGAGATCTATTCCAACTCATTCAGTAGGAATAGAAGGCATTTCTATCGGCCATTTACATCACTGTCAATCTGGGGTAGTTGTCTCGCCGCAGCGACTCAATTTCAACCAGTGTTCGTAAAGCGATCTCAGTCCCGCCAGGCGGAGCGATAGCGCGGGCTTGCGGAAAACGCTCGCCTGCCTTTCCCCGTAGAGCGAATTGGGTGCGGTTTGTTGTAGTGGCTCCTCCACCGAGGTGCGCTAGTCTGGTTCTTATCAGGAAACGTGGTCCGTCCGTGGTGATTTATCTAAGGCTTATAGCAGAGCTCGACAGTACGTCTCGCTGGTAGTCCGACTCTCGAAAAGAGCTTGTGACCGGCAAAAGGAAAGCAGGAATCGTTGCCTCGAGGCCCTGCGTTCTCCTACGGAGAAGGGCAGGCCGGCAGGCCAAATTGTCTCTAGTCCCAGTGAAATTCATCGCCGAGGTCGTAGGGATCCGTTCTGCACAGAGCGCTGCCATCCCTCCTCGAGCGAGCCCGATCGGTCGGTCGTCTGGTGCGTGGGGGAGGCCCCTGTCAGGCGGTCCTAGGTCGACGGAGTGAGGGACGGGTGGAACAAACCGTCCGTCCGTCCCGTCAGTCGGTCCCTGCGGCCGTCCCAGTGAGGCTTTTTACACACCCTTCCTCCGCCGACCAGTGTGTGCTGTACGTACGTCTAGATATCTGGTTGATCCTGCCAGTAGTCATATGCTTGTCTCAAAGATTAAGCCATGCATGTCTAAATTCACACTGTCTCACGGTGAAACCGCGAATGGCTCATTAAATCAGTCGAGGTTCCTTAGATGACACGATCCTACTTGGATAACTGTGGCAATTCTAGAGCTAATACATGCTTACCAAGCTCCGACCCTCGCGGAAAGAGCGCTTTTATTAGTTCAAAACCAATCGTCGTTTCCCCTCGCGGGGTTGCGGCGTCCCCACTGGTGACTCTGGATAACTTTGTGCTGATCGCATGGCCTCATGTGCCGGCGACGCATCTTTCAAATGTCTGCCCTATCAAATGTCGATGGTACGTGACATGCCTACCATGTTTGTAACGGGTAACGGGGAATCAGGGTTCGATTCCGGAGAGGGAGCATGAGAAACGGCTACCACATCCAAGGAAGGCAGCAGGCGCGCAACTTACCCACTCCCGGCACGGGGAGGTAGGGACGAAAAATAACAATACGGGACTCTTTCGAGGCCCCGTAATTGGAATGAGTACACTTTAAACCCTTTAACGAGGATCTATTGGAGGGCAAGTCTGGTGCCAGCAGCCGCGGTAATTCCAGCTCCAATAGCGTATATTAAAGTTGTTCAGTTAAAAAGCTCGTAGTTGGATCTCAGGCGCAGGCGGGCGGTCCGGCTCGCGCCGGTTCACTGCCCGTTGTCTCCTGCCCTACCGTCTGCCGGCTCTCTCCCACGGGTGCTCTTCGCTGAGCGTCCTGGGTGGCCGGCGCGTTTCCTTTAAAAAAATTAGAGTGTTCAAAGCAGGCCTCGGCTGCCTGAATAATGGTGCATGGAATAATGGAATAGGACCTCGGTTCTATTTTGTTGGTTTTCGGAACTGGAGGTAATTATTAACAGGGACAAACGGGGGCATTCGTATTGCGGCGTTAGAGGTGAAATTCATGGATCACCGCAAGACGAGCTACTGCGAAAGCATTTGTCAAGAATGTTTTCATTAATAAAGAACGAAAGTCAGAGGCGCGAAGATGATCAGATACCGTCGTAGTTCTGACCATAAACGATGCCGACTAGCGATCCGCAGGAGTTGCTTCGATGACTCTGCGGGCAGCTTCCGGGAAACCAAAGTGTTTGGGTTCCGGGGGAAGTATGGTTGCAAAGCTGAAACTTAAAGGAATTGACGGAAGGGCACCACCAGGAGTGGAGCCTGCTGCTTAATTTGACTCAACACGGCCAACACTGAAATGATTGACATGCCGAGACCACTCTTCTGGAGTCTAATATGGAACTGGTGCTGGATTTAGACCCTCAGAAACCCTCAGATTTTATCTACTCAGTAAATCATGAGATATTACAAGAGAAGTTCTTGGGAATTGGAGGCTCGGAAACTGATTTCGCACATAATTTGGTGTGAGAAATGGTTGTACACTCTTTCCCTTTTCAATATATTCCTTTAGGGAATTATGAGTGAGGCACTTGGAGGTCACGTTGGTACTGTCTTGATAGGGAGCCAAACGATTGCCCACCTTCGTATTGAAGATGACATTGACGGATTGACGGGTTCAGAAGCAGAACTCTATGACAGGGTTAGAAGGCTCGATGAAGCAGCTTTTGACTATGGTATGGAGATAGACGCTGAACTTCAACAGTAGGATAACAGCTTATGGCCATGATTTCGAATTGGTTGACCATTTTAAATATCTTGTTTTGATTGTCAGTGATGAACCATCAAAGTGTGATGTGTTGGCCAGAATAGCACAAACAATAGCGACGCTTGCACGGTTTAACCAAAATCTGGCAATATTAACGGTTAGCACTATGCACGAAAATCAGATTAATGCGTACATTGGTCATGTCAATATTCATCTATACTTGTGAGACAAGGACAGTTACAGCGGGCCTTCAGCGAAGGATTCAGGCCTTGCAGATGAGATGTTTCCGAATACTTTTAAACGTCACATGCAAAGATCGATTTACAAATGAGGAGATACAACAGCAATAGGGCCTTTTGAAGACCTCTTGGCAACTGTCAAAAGAAGTAAACTCGCTTGATACGGTCATATAACGAGATCAAATGGTCTTGCAAATACGAACTTGCACGGGAGAGTGCAAGAGAGACGGCGAAAAGGCTGGTCTAAAAAGAAGTGGGAGGAAAACATAAAAGAATTGACCAATCTCCGACCAGAAGAGGCACAGGCAACGGTCATTGACAGAGAAGGTTGTCGTGTTATTGTGAGGATGTCTTTATGTGTGCCCCAACGACCTCATATGTTACGAGAAGACCTGACCTGACTGTAACCCACTACCAAAATCACGTCTTTAGAAGTAAAATTAACTCAGTGCAAGTAGTTTCAAACCACAACAGTATTAGTAGTTATCTTGCTTGAACCATTTGTTACACAAATGATTCGCATTATGATCTGTTCACGACGGGAGAAGTGCTTGTTTTGGCAGTGTGTGTTACCGTTAAAGGTTTAAATCGCTGAAGGTAAAGGTTATTAAACTGCAGACATCGATATCATTGAGCAAGTGTAAGATACTTCATTGTATGGGGTGATGGCTTGTTTATCATGTGGGATTTCCAGTTCCTTCCTCGCTGTCTGCCCTTCCTTAACAGTGAGCCAGGTAGTTAAACTCCCTATCTTTAAAATAAAGAGCGAGTGCTCTAGTTCTACGGAAGTCATGCGTGCTAGATCTGGAGATCTATTCCAACTCATTCAGTAGGAATAGAAGGCATTTCTATCTGTCATTTATATCACTGTCACGAAAAGGATAATCATTTCAAAATACGGGTTTCATTAGGTGCCCTGGTTGTTGCATACCGTAAATAAAGAAAAGATAATTGGTATTCAGTTTGTTTCAGGGCTCGATTCTGTTACAGGATCACTCTCAACAGTGATTGTCTGTGTTTTGTACGTTTATTTGTTTTATTTGTCTGTGTGGATGAGGGATGGATTGATTATAAAACTTGCACAATATGAGTGCAGATGCGTTTTCTAATTTAGTTGGTCTTTATATGTGACGTTTCATGGGTATTTTCCCAATGAGTCCGTTGGCCTTATATTACAGTTGGGTCACATCATGTTTCATATTAACAACTTATGTCATGGAAAATTAAAGTCCTGATGGGGACGGCGTGGCCTAGTGGTTAAGTGGCTCATAATCCGAAGGTGCTGGGTTCGATCCCCATCACAGCACCGGCCGTTACCAGGGTAAGCAAACCCTTAGAAAATGCAGTAGGATGCAGACCCTTTCAAAGAATACATGCTGAAATCGGATGCACTGGGCCGACAGGCGCAAAATAAAAACCACAGTGCAACGCACACCGCCTTGGGGATTAGAGAAATTAGGCGAACGCGAAAAAAAAAAAAAAAAGTCCCGGTATCTTCAAGCAGAGAAACAGGAAATCACGCATTAAATTGGCTATTATGAAATTCGTCGGTAAGAAGTACATGAAGACAGTACTAGTCCTATACTCGTTCTGTAGTTAGAAGCTCTATACTTTCCTGCAGTGAAGGCTCAATACTCGTCCTGTAGAGCAGACTCTTTACCCCTCCTGTAGCAGTAATCATATACTCGTCCTGCAGTGGAGTCTCTATACTCATCATGTAGTGGATGGGTATACTCTCATGTAGTGGGTCCCTATATGCATCATGTAGTTTTAGCTTTAAACTCGCTATGGAGTGTAGGTCCTATACTCTCCTGTAAGGGAAGCTATATACTCGTCCTGAAATAATGGACCTATTCTCCTGTTGTAGTGAAAAGAGACAATGAAATAAAGAAATATGTGATCACTAAACGATTTTAGCAGAACTGAACGGAATTCAGCAGTGTATCAGGAAAAGTCTTCTTCTCTTGATGTAAGGGAAACAATGTGTTGGAGCTTAACAATAACTATCATTCAAGCAGATACTTTAAAATGGCATCGTATTACAGGACGAAGGCCTTAGCTTCGCTGCTTACATAAAAACAACAACTGCAGTTCAGACAATTTTACAGAAAATAAAAAGTATTGCAAGTTACTAATACATTTTGTATTAAATTAATCAGTGGTGTAGCATGGCTTTTGCCAGGGACAATACAAGTATTGCGCCTTCTAATCCGTGGATTACAATCATTCCTTGAGTCACTTTCACCAATCCAGTGTAGAACCGTTAACCCTTAAGCACATTTAATGTGATTTCCGTTTGTTCGGACCCTTAAATCAATTTCTGAAGTGACAAAGATTCGACTCCGATGTAGACGTCAAGGCATTGGTGACCAAGTGGTTCAAAATGCAAATAAAGTCATTTTTTGTCAGACGGCACCCGCTATCTAATCAAGCAGTTAGATGCATGTCTGAATGCCTATTGAGACCATTTCTAACTAACCATGAGGCACGTTTGCTTCATAATAATTGCTACTTTTAATTGTGTCACACCAGATCATGTAAATTTCATACATTTGTAATAAAGCCATTAGGTCTGGTTCCATTTGAACACCTCTCGATCATATGTATATGTATTTATATATATATATATATATATTTATATATATATATATAGCATCATGTCCATACATAGGTTTTAGTGGTTATTTATCTGTTTTACTTTGTATGCTTAAGAATCATATAACTAAATGCCTCCATAGTACATCAAAAATGAGAAAACAATCGGCACTCTCGACAACGAAGACTGCAACAGCTCGTCGGACTGTTGTAGCGACATGTGTTACCAAGAAGGATCTAACATGATACCTAAGTGTAGGCCAGTGAAAGTAAGTAGTCATTTGTATAATTCTGTCTTTCTTAGTTCTTCAGCCCACTTGTGTCGTTAGACGTCATGGAACGTGTGACCTTCTTTGTTTCCTATTTATATTGGCTAGTGAAAATCTGCGGATGGCTTTTCAGGTTCGTTTAGCATCTCCAGGAAAATACGATCGTCTATTTATGGGACTGGTGGTGGTGAAAACGTAAATTAGAGCAAGGTAGACAAGCAGCTTGTTAGGCGCCATCTGTGCGGCTCCGCTAGCCACATAAACAAAACCGTATGCAATTTTCACACAGTCCCATTTTCCCGAAATATTCTCTGTGGGGCGAGAATCCCTACAATAATTTCAGTAGATTTTAAAATTGAATTTTGCCCCAGCCGCCGAGAAGCCTACTATTTTCGAATTCAAACCTCCAATGGATTTTTAACGATCGCATCACTACAAATGAGACGCTGATCTCACTACTCAGAGATCAGAAGACATTTTTACCGGATAATCCACGTGACAAAATACCGGTTTCCATCGTGATTTGAACTCGCGATCTCTAGCACCTGAGATGAACACCTTACCTCGAAACCACTGCACATATGGGCAAATGTAACTGGACATTTTCTTACGTCACTAACAAGAACTAGTGGCTATCTAGAGCCAGAACTATTATTACGGTTAGGTAAAACTTACTGATCAATACATTCTCGCTATATATTAGTCGTTCTCCCGAAAACAGGATGAGTTATATCAATCTGAAAAATTAAGTGGGAATCAACTATTTGGTCCCCACACTGAAGATCCTAATTAAATGCATCGAGCCCATATCCAGAAATCGGATGCAGACGGCCCTAACATCGCTGGAAGAGTGGGCGAACTCATGGCTGGTCAAAATAAACGAGGAGAAAACCACATGCACAATATTCTCGCTTTCATTAAAACCCCAAAGTACCAAATTAAGTCTAAATGGCAAATTCCTACAGCCAAACGACAAACCAAACTATCTGGGAGTCACATTTGATCGGCGCATGACATGGAAAAGTCAGATTGAGAGAAACCGAATGAAAGCCAGAGAAAGAATGGCAATCATGAGGAAACTTGCTGGCACAAGCTGGGGAGCAGACGAAGGCATACTAAAGAAACTGTACACTGGAAGAGTGAGACCAGTTCTCGAGTATGGCATTGCGGCATGGATAACAGCAGCGAAGGCGAACTTCGATAAAGTTAACAAACTTCAAAACTAAGCCATGAGAATTATAACAGGTGGCATGAAGTCAACGCCAATTGTAGAACTTGAAAAGATTACAAAACTGCAATCCATGACCGATAGAAGAGACTGCAGAGCCCAGCTGCAGTCAGAGAAACTCCGAAGACTGACCGACCATCCAATGCACCAGAGACTAAACAATTTGGAAAATGGGAAACTGAAGCGGAGAAACTTTGCAGAAATAGCCAAAGCAAAGATGCACGAAGATTCCATAAACGCACTAACAACACCAAAACCCATCACTACTGTACGAAAACCTACCTGGAGGCAGGATATATTTCCAGAAGTGGTAGAAAATATACCAGGTATTGCAAACAAAAACTGCCAGACTGAAAAATAAAGGAGAGATACTACCCTGAGTTACATAACGGAAAACTACCCAAGCATGGACTGGACCTATGCATACATCGACGGTGTCGTAACAAATACCACACAGTACGGAGGAGCAGGAGCATTCCTGAACCTACCAAATGGCAGAAAAATAACACTTTCATTCGCTACTGGAAAATACACAAGCAATTTCAGAGCGGAGGCAGAGGCACTGATGGCGGCAGTGCAAGAAATTGTAACAGGTAAAAGGAATGAAAGCCACATAGTCCTGCTTACAGATGCACTGGCCGTAGTCACAGCACTAAAAAGCCAAAAAAAACTGAACTTAATGATTTAAGAGCAGTACTCTGTCAACTATGCCAGCAGGACGCACCAAAAAGGGTAATGGTGCTGTGGGTTCCATCTCACTGCAAGATCCAAGGCAACGAGGAGGCAGACAGACTGGCAAAAGAAGGTGCAAAACTACCACAACCTGATACTAGTATGACATATGAAGAGTCAAAACGGCTCATTAGAGCTTGATACATGACCACATGGGAAACCGAACATACTGGCTACACCAAAATGGATGCCTATCACCAGTTGAACAGAAGAGAGCAGTTCGTGGTCTTCAGACTTCGCACTGGCCACAATAGACTCAGGTACCACCTATTCAACAAATTGAAGATAGGTGGCACCGATGAATGCCCGTATGGTACCGGGAAAATGACCGCTGAGCATTTGCTGCAAAACTGCCCGACATACGTGGATCAGAGAAAGCAGATGTGGCCATCACCAGTGGCAACACTAGACAAGCTTATGGCAGTTTCGACAACCTCAGGATAACGGCTGCTTTTTTCGAAAAAATAATGGTTACTGTCTGATTGCGTACGAAGAAGAAGAAGAAGAAGAAGAAGAAGAAGAAGAAGAAGAAGATCTCTTGTCCAAGTCATGCAGGAGTTATCGGCAATGATAGAGTGAAATTATGTATACACATAAATACACCCACATTTGGGAGCACTCGATAGGAATTTATAGGAATAGTTCTTAAAGAGCAGATATAGAACGTGTTAAATGCTAACATGTCAACCAATGATGTATCAATGCTCAGATTGCAAGACTGATACCAATCGTGGTGAGGTATTTCTAAGAAGACCTAGAAACTGTGTGCACATCAAGCAAGTTCCAGGTATCATCAGTATTCATTTCACTGTCCACCTGATGAAAGAGACTGAACACATTTGGATCTGTCCCGAGTTGTTCAACGCAAACGCATTCTGTAAAACATCAAATGACAATAAACGATTTAGAAAGTAAATAGGTCTAAAATGTTTTTGTTTTTTTAATTGTAGAATTATGCTGAAACGTACGGTCTGTAGTCGATATGCTTGTCAGCAACAAGAATATATTAATACAATCATAATTTATTGCATGAAAAAATAAGCGTCATACAGTATCGAGCCTTAAGGACTCTGGAAAGACATTCAGTACGCAGAAGAAATAAATGGCCAGCAAAGTAAATGAGGTTTCCTTAATGAAACAAACGTTTACTATAAAATATTCAATTAGTTGCTAGCTCATGAGAAATATACAATTTTAACAAACAAGATATGATCATTTTGTATCTGAATGTATAATGATTACACAAATATACTTAATGATGCTTGATGACAATACAATAGTAAATGCCTTATTGTGGACCTAACTTAGTCGTGAATTACCCTAAGGTTGTCCTAACTAAATCGTGAATGGCCCTAATGTGGGCCTAACTAAATTGTAAACTACCCTAATGTGATCAGATTTAAATCGTTTAGGCCCTTATTGCAGAACTACCTGAAACGTGAATGGCCCTAATGCCGGTCAAATTAAATTGTGAATGGCCTTGTGCGGGAATAACTAAAACGTGAATGACCATTTTGTGGGCCTAAGTAAATCTTGAATGTTATTGCACAATAATGGTATCTAGATAGCGACAACACATCAAGAGCATCACATCCATAATTAAAACGTATGCAACAAATGCATTTGTTGCATACCGTCTATTAGATAGCCAACGGTAATGGCAAATAAAGACATGTGGGAAAGAATATGACAATAAGTACATAATGATATGTTGGAAAGAAAATGAAGATAGATATGTGACGCGTTCTCAGAAAGCAGCCGGACAGTACAACCTGTCAGGCGTTGGGTTGAAAGCTACAGAGAAAAAGACGAGCTGGGAGTCCAAGAAACACATGGCGAAGAACAATAGAAAATGATGTAAGTTCAGTTTAGGGTCGTAAGCGGAACTCTAGAGGGAGACATAGAAAAGAAATACAAGCATACCATCTGATATAGCCGTGTGAACCAAGTGATGCCAGTCAGATAAACGACAATGATCGTGTGTATGTACACGTCAAGCCATGCTTTATGTTAATATAATGAATAATAGCTGTCCATCGTTGTCGATGAGGACCGCCGACATCATCCTTGTCACAGATTTCCTTGGTGGGTGTGGGTGCTCATGTGGCTGAACAGGCCAATGCGAGCACGAAAACATCTGCTACATATCGGGCACACGAGGTTTGTAGAAGGGGATGGTGTTCCCTCTGCTCTTAATTTCCGCGTCTCGCGTCTGCTCTGGGCTTTCACAACACGGTCGTCTTCACCGGCAGCTATACCCGATTTGACTGCGCTTCTCCAGTCAGATCTGTTTTACGCAAGACATTCCCAGGTGTCGATGTCTATCTGGCAACTTTTTAGTGAGTCCTTCAGACCGTCTTTAGAACGTTTCTTTGGGCGCCCTCTCTCGCGCCATCCCTCTCTCAGCTCGCCGTATAGAAGCTTCTTTGGGAGCCGCTCGTCTGACATACGGATGAGGTATCCGGCCCATCCTAGTCGTGCTTTTTCTAGCAGTGCATGGATGCTGGGCATGTTAGCCCTCGAGAGAACCTCGATGTCAGTGACACGATCTTGCCATCGGATGTGGAATATTCGCCTCAAGCAACCTGTGTGGAAGTGATTTAACCTCCTTGCATGTCCAGAGTATACAGTCCAGCTTTCGCAAGCGTATAGTAGGGTTGGAATGATGGTTGCACGGTAGACTTTGAGTTTGGTCTTGACGCTGATGCGACGACGTGCCCAGACCATCGAATGCATTCTACCAAAGGCTGTGCTGGCCTTTGCTATTCTGCTTGCCACCTCATCGTCTAGGCTGACAGATCTCGACAGCGTGCTGCCCAGATATGTGAATTGGTCTACGGCATTCAACGTCTGCCCGCTGACTGCAGTCTCTGGTTTTGTGTACGGCATGCTTGGTGCTGGTTGGTACATGACCTCTGTTTTTTTTGCATTTATGGTCAGGCCAAAATTTTCGCATGCGGCAGAGAACAGGTCCATTCCAACCTGCATGTTCAGTTCTGAGTTGCTCATTAGAGCGCAGTCGTCAGCAAATACAAGTTCCCTGATTATGTCACCAGCCACTTTGGTTTTGGCCTTTATTTTTGTGGAATTGAGTAGCTTGCCATCTGTGCGGTACGTTATGAGTATTCCAAGCTCCAATGATCTAAAGGCGTCTGTCATCGTGGCCGCGAACATCATGCTGAACAAAGTCGGGGCGAGTACACATCCTTGTTTTACTCCGTTTGATACTAGAAACGTTTTAGAGATTGCACCGCTTTCCAGTACACGAGCACACATGCCTTCGTGTAGCTGTTTCACCATTGTTATGAACCTGTTGGGGCAGCCAAACTTAGACATAATCATCCACAACCCTGCTCTGTTTACTGTATCAAATGCCTTTGTCAAATCAATAAATGTGGTGTACAAGGCCTGATTTTGTTCTCGACACTTCTCTTGTACTTGGCGAGCAGCAAAAATCCTGTCCACTGTTCCTCTTCTGGCTCTGAATCCACATTGGCTTTCTGGGAGGTGGTGGCTTTGTTCAAGGTGTTTGTTGACCCTGTTTAGCAGTAAGCGCGCTAGGATCTTGCCTGCTACGGAGAGTAGCGATATTCCACGATGATTGTTGCATTCCTGACGGTTGCCTTTTCTTTTTGTACAGGTGAACGATTGAGGCGCCCTTTAGCTCCTGCGGAATTTGTTCTTCAGCCCACATGTGACAGAAGAGTTCAGTGATCCTTCTGGTGAGGGATGGGCCAGCTGTTTTAGATACCTCTGCTGGTATTGCATCAGCTCCTGGAGCTTTTCCAATAGATAGTGAACTGATTGCCCTGTCGACTTCCTCCTCACTAATGACTTCATGCAACGCCAGGTTCAGTTCCACCTGCGGCATTCGCCGAATGGCCTCTTCATTTATGGACGATGGGTGGTTTAGTATTTTTCAGAAGTGGTCTGCCCATCTGTCTAGAATATGAGCCTTATCTGTTAGCAGTACCCCATCCGCACTGTGAACTGGAGTATTACTATAGGGCTGCGGGCCGTAGAGAGCTTTCAGTGCCTCGTAAAACCGTTTGGTGTCATGACGCTCAGCGAACATCTCAATTTCGTCAGCTCTTTTGCTGAGCCAGGAGTCTTGCATCTCTCTAAGCCTGGTCTGGACAGCTTTACGAGCAGTATTGAAGGCAGCTTTTGCTGCCGGAGATGATGTGTCCCTCTGGTATTCCCTGTGCGCTTCATGTTTTGCATCGAGAAGGCCCTGTATTTCTAGATCGTTCTCATCAAACCAGTCCTTTTGCTTGCGCGTGAGTGGTCCAATGTGTTTAACAGCTGTATCGTAGAGTGTGTTTCTCAATGATGCCCAGTTCTCTTCGATGTCGTTCTTTTCAAAACGAAGCTCAGACAGACTATCCTCAAGCTCTTCCTGGAAGCCTCCTCTCGTGGGTTCGTATTTCAGCTGAGAGACATTTAGCCTCCTCGGTTGTTTATTTCCCTGGGGGCGCATTTTGGGCTGGATCTTGAAGTTTAGCTTGGCAATGACAAGTCGATGGTCGGTCCAACATTCTGCACCACACATGCTCTTCGTTACCATAGCATCCGCTCGATCCCTACGTCTGATGATAATGTAGTCAATGAGGTGCCAGTGGCGGGACCTTGGGTGCATCCATGTGGTTCTATTTCGGACAGGTAGTCGGAAAGCTGTGTTTCTAATGAGTAGTTCATTTGCGGCACATGTCCTCAGAAGGAGCAGTCCGTTACTATTGCATTTTCCGATACCATGTCTGCCAATGGCCCCCTCCCAGGCAGTATGGTCTGTGCCAAACCTAGCGTTAAAATCACCGAGGATGATCAGTTTGTCAGATTTGGGGACTGCAGCGATGAGCGCCTCAAGGTCCTCATAGAACTTATCTTTTGTTTCCTGAGGATTTGTCATTGTGGGTGCGTATGCACTGATGAGTGTTGCATGGCGCCCTCCTGTTAGGGGGAGACGCAGTGTAATCAGGCGGTCATTAATTCCTCTGGGCATGCTTGTGAGATTGTCGACCATGTTGGTCTTGATGGCAAAGCCAACTCCAGCTTCACGGCGTTCTTCTTTGCTGCGGCCGCTCCAGAAGAAAGTATAACCAGCTCTTTTTTCTGTGATCTGCCCTTCCTCTGCCAGTCGTGTCTCGCTCAGGGCAGCTATGCAGATGTTGTATCTAGCCAGTTCCCTGGCGATCAGTGCTGTCCGTCGTTTGGGTCTGTTTGCTTTGGTGTTGTCCAGTAGCGTGCGGACATTCCATGTTGCAACCGTGATGGGTAGTTTTCGTGACCGTTTTCTGCCTGTTCCGCCGCTGTAGTTTGGGGGACCTGCCAGTTGCGAGCTGCTAGTCAGGGTGTGATCTGTAGGGTGATGTCGTGAGTTTCGCAATGTGTTTATAGTGAGGGGGATGTGCGCAGGATCTTCCTCACTCTCTCGTCCGGACTCAACATGTTCTAGAGGCAAGACATTGTCAAGACTTCTAGTGAAGGGTTCAGATGCAGACAGTATGGTGTCAGCGTGTGCCTCATTTTCTCGGTTGCCCTTCCCTTCTCTTTTATCGCTGGGGTGGAGATTTGAGGTATCTGTTTCTGAGTGCATTTGTTTGTGTATTCTTCTTCCACCTCTCGTTCCTCTGGTCTTCCGCCTTGATTGTATACTTGTGAGTTCCGATGCCTCCTCGGTTAATTGTATTTTCAGCACACGCAACAGATGTAGATCTGATTTTGAAGGGACGTAGTGTGCTGATCGAAACGCGATGAGCTCCTTTCTGAAGTACCGTATGTTTTACGGAATCAGGATGACCTCCTTCGTTTCAGTGTTCATGCTTCGTTATCTGGGTCCCGATACAGCACGGAGCGACACTAGCTTTTGACCGGGTCAAGTTTCGGCAACGCTTTGTCCCATCGAAACTGTACACATTAGTCAACCTTTCACGACTAAAAATACACTGTTATATACTTCGTTGCATCACTTCTTTCACATTAGTATGCTTAATTCACAAGTCGGCACATTTATATCCAGGAATCACGTTAATAGTCCGAGAGTTATCAAAGAAAACACAAACAAAACACCGTTGTATTAAGAGGGAAATCGACTGCGACCATGTCCGGCGCCATTTTGACCCATCTTGACCCATTCATATAATCAATAAACCAGTTATAATAACGTTTACTCGGTGTACAAGCTGCGGGGTTACTGCCTGTCTTCTTTTTGTATATTCCAGCATATCGGAAGTATTTCTCGAGCTCCTTTTTTTAAAAACGCTTTTTGTTTAATTTGACTTGTTAGTCAGTCA
This sequence comes from Ariolimax columbianus, assembly GCA_036924085.1. Classification (NCBI taxonomy): domain Eukaryota; kingdom Metazoa; phylum Mollusca; class Gastropoda; order Stylommatophora; family Arionidae; genus Ariolimax; species Ariolimax columbianus. The sequence goes on from JAVGWX010000002.1 coordinate 119,808,344, forward strand.
GTCAATCAGTCAACCATCCAGTCAGTCAGTTAGTTAGATAGTGCCCCTGTGAGTCAGTAAGTTGGTGGTCGATCGGTTAGTTAGGGTCAATACTTATATTTCTTATTCTTCTTCATCGTACGCAGTCAGACAGTAACCATTATTTTTTCGAAAAAAGCGGCGGTCATCCTGAGGCTGTCGACACTGCCATATAGCTTTGTCTTGTGTTTCCATCGGTGATGGCCACATCTGCTCTCTCTGATCCTCGTATGTCGGGCAGTTCTGCAGCAGATGCTCAGCGGTCATTTTCCCGGTACGACACGGGCATTCGTCGGTACCACCTATCTTCAATTTGTTCATAGGTGGTACCTCATTCTATTGTTGCCAGTGCGAAGTCTAAAGACCATGACCTGCTCTCTTCTGTTCAACTGGTAATAGGCATCGTTTTTGGTGTAGCCGGTATGTTCAGTTTCCCATTTGGTCATGTATCTGGCTTAAATAAGCCGTTTTGACTCTTCGTACATCTTACTAGTATCTGTTTGTGGTAGTCTTGCACCTTCTTTTGCCAGTCTGTCTGCCTCCTCGTTGCCTTGGATGTTGCAGTGTGATGGGACCCACTGTACCACTACCCTTTTTGGTGCGGACTACTGGCACAGTTGGCAGAGTGCTGCTCTTAAGTCATTAAGCTCAGTGTTTTTCTGGCTTTTTAGCGCTGTGACTACGGCGAGAGCATCTGTAAGCAGGACTATATGGCTTTCATTTTCTTTATGTATCACCATTTCTTCCACTGCCGCCCTCAGTGCCTCTGCCTCCGCTCTAAAATTGCTTGTGTACTTACCAGTAGCGAATGACAGTGTTATTTTTCTGCCATTTGGTAGGTTCAGGAATGCTCCTGCCCCTCCGTTCTGTGTAGTGTTTGTTACAGAACCGTCGGTGTATGCATGGGTCCAGTCCATGCTTGGGTAGTTTTTCGATATAAAGCTTAGGGTAGTATCTCTCCTTTCTTTTTCAGTCTGGCAGTTTTTGTTTCCAATACCTGGTATATTGTCTACCACCTCTGGAAATATATCCTGCCTCCAGTTAGGTTTTCGTACAGTAGTGATGGGCTTTGGTGTTGTTAGTGCGTTTTTGGGATCTTCGTGCATCTTTGCTTTGGCTATTTCTGCAATGTTTCTCCGCTTTAGTTTCCCATTTCCCAAATTGTTTAGTCTCTGGTGCATTGGATGGTCAGTCAGTCTTCGGAGTTTCTCTGACTGCAGCTTGGCTCTGCATTCTCTTCTATCGGTCATGGATTGCAGTTTTGTAATCTTTTCAAGTTCTACAATTGGCGTTGATTTCATGCCTCCTGTTATAACTCTCATGGCTTGGTTTTGAAGTTTGCTAACTTTATTGAAGTTCGCCTTCGCTGCTGTTGTCCAAGCTGCAATGCCATACTCGAGATCTTGTCTCACTCTTCCAGTGTACAGTTTCTTTAGTATACTTTCGTCTGCTCCCCAGCTTGTGCCATCAAATTTCCTCATGATTGCCATTCTTTCTCTGGCTCTCATTCGGTTTCTCTCGATCTGACTTTTCCATGTCATGCGCCGATCAAATGTGACTCCCAGATAGTTTGGGTTTTCGTTTGGCTGCATTAATTTGCCATTTAGACTTAATTTAGTGTTTTGGGGTTTGATTGAAAGCGAGAATATTGTACATGTAGTTTTTTCCTCGTTTATTTTGACCAGCCATGAGTTCGCCCACTCTTCCAGCGATGTTAGGGCCTGCTGCATCCGATTTCTTGCTATGGTGAGATTCTTTTCAGAGGTCCCCATAGCCAGATCGTCTGCAAACATTGAGCTATGGACTCTTCTTGGTATATTCTCTGTAATGTCGTTTATATACACCAGGAAGAGTGTGGGTGACAGTACTCCCCCTTGGGGTACTCCCTGCTCGAGTGTCACATTTTTACTCATCTGCCCTTGTACTTGGACTCTGGCCGTTCTTTTTTTGAGGTAGTGGTTGATCCACTTGTACATTCTCCCACAAATTTCAATTCTCCTTAGCTTGACTCTAAGTCCGTCTTTCCAGACTTTGTCAAATGCCTTTTCCAGATCCACCCAAACCTCTACTGTGTGTTTCTGTGCCTGGTAGGCATCTTCTATTTCCTGGGCTATGAGGATGACCTGGTCCTCACTGGATCTGTACTGTCTAAAGCCTGCTTGCTGTGGAATTAGTATTCGTTTTTCTTCCAGATGCCACATCAGTCTGGTGTTTATATTACGTTCCATCAGTTTGCCGACACAGCTCAGTAGGCTGATAGGCCTGTATCCATTTGGATCTATTTTGTCTTTTCCTTTCTTTGGTACTGGTACAAGTACTGCGTCTTTCCATGCCTGGGGTACAATACCCCTTTTCCAGCTCTGGTTCAGGACTGACAGCAGTTTCCTCTTCGCTGTTTGGCCCAGCCCCATCAGCATTTCGTTTGTTATCCCGTCTTTTCCGGGAGATTTCCTTTTCTTTAATGTTCTCATGGCCTCTTCCGTTTCACTCATTGTTAATTTGGCCATCATATTTTCCTCTGGTGCCGTATTGATGTTGTCGTGCCCCTTTTACTCTTCACTAATGTCGGTATGCCTATCTGCAGGGACCTCAATCTGGTTTGCTCTGGCATAGTGTTCGACGAAAGCGTTTGCGGCTTTTTTTTCAGGGAGCAAGTTTTCGCCCTGCTTGATGGTAATTTGTTTGTTTGAAGGGATCTCGTCATTCATGGCCGTGACTAGCTTCCATAGCTTGTTCCCTTCTTTGTCTAGGTTGAGGCTTTCAGTTTTGTTTTTCCAGCTTTCTCTTGCTGTTTGGTTTAGAGTGCAATACTTATATTTAAAAATTAAGATACTTGCAGATAAGCTAGATGGCTGAAACTTTCAGGACTGGTACAAATCGGATGAATGGAAAAGGTATTGTTTGGACAATTTGGAACAATCTGTAATCAGTAAAGCTATGACATTTTTGTACGAAACAAAACGTGTTTCTGTGTGCCTACGTAGTCAAAACCAAGCAACAGTACATACGTTCTTTGTTAAATTTTATTTTCAATCGGTCTTATGGTTTAGAAGTGCAATCCATCCATTGGTGTTAAGAGGCCAGTGGTTAGGTTAAAATCATTGGCTATTCATTGATTGTAGTTTTCAAATATGATGTTTAAAATCTGATTTAAACCAATATTTTACTTTTGATCACGACGTCGTTTTATGAAAAAAATCGGTTTAGGTGGATGCGTATAATCAAAAGTATGTGTTTGTGTGTTTGTTTTATAATATTACAGACGATCGAGTGAAATAATAATATTATATTATAAGATTATTGTTTAATTGAAGAATTTTTTTCACTTTTCAGAAACTTAGCTTTACCTTTGCGTCTTACGTCAGTCAATCCCTCTATTTTATCACAAATATGGCACAGATGCGTGGGAGGCTGACAACTAAATACTACTGAATACTTATCACCTCTCTACGTGTGTATGCAATATTTGTGATGAAACATAAATAGTTTTTGGTGTATATGCACAGGTAAAGCTAACTTAGTTAATAGAACTGAATGTGTGTATACGTGTTAGTGCATTGTGAAATAAAAGCGGGTTTAATCTTATTTTTCAAAGTACGTCGAGAATGACAACCGAAAAAATAATCAGTAGCAGGAACGTCGCTGGCAAGCTTTGTTAGGTAAGGTTAATAACTAAAACTATCATTGATCTCTGCAGAGCTGGTGTCTTTCTCTGTTTATGATTCAATAATATAAGACGCATAATTGTCTCACAACTGGAGCAACAAAGCAGCCCTTTCCCTTCAAAGATATGTGGTAGTCTATATCTTAGCCATGTGGGGGCCCAATCAAATAAAAAAGCAATTATTCTCAGTTTCAGTAGAACCCATATTAGCTGCACACTGTGGTCACCTGACAACCACCTGTTAGATCAGATAGCGGCATGACCTGTAATGTTGAACAGAGAAATCAATGTGTACTGATTGAGAAGCAACAGTGTTTCTCAACCAGCACATTGACATATTTGAACACTAGAACGATGATTGACGCAGCAGTCAGTGACAATCACTCGTGCATGCTTGTTAAGAAAAAGAAACAAAATTCCTCCACTTCTTCTCCTGTACTATCATTTAATTTGCAGCCCCAACTGTCTTCATTTCTTTTTCTGTTTTACATTATTCCGTCAATCTATATTACGACCGTCTCTCTTTGTTTCTCTTCTGAAGTCTATAGAATGTCAACTCTTATGACAGTACGTTTGTCTACTTTTAGCGCATGGCTGATCCGCTTCCTATATGGGATCCATATGAAAGTGAACTCATTTTCATAGATGTTAAGTACAAGCAGCTCTTGATCTGTAATGGTGATCTGTTAGAAAATGTTACATCACTTCCTTAGCCTAGCCGTTTGAAAATATGGTAACTTGAACTGCTTTTCTCCGCAACACAAAAAGGCCGTGAAAAGAAAAAAAAAAATGTAAAGATTGTGTAGTAGAAAATATGAATTATTTTGAAAGTAAATCGGGCCTGGGGTAAATTAGTCAATAGACGAAAGCATTTTACAGACATATAAACAAAGAAACTTGCTTTATAGATGGATACATGTAGTCTCAGATACACCTGGAAATTGCATTTAATATTTCTTCGTGAATAGTCGTGTTCTGTTCGCATCTGTGTCAAATAGTGAAACTGCAATCTTTGCATTAGTAATCCTAGGACGATGGTAGTGCACAATCAAGCATTATCGTCATCAGGTTGATGAGTCTCATGACCGATTGTAAGGTTGTTTGAGCATGTCTATCCATTGGACCCTATCCTCTGCAGCTCTTTTCATTTCAGCATATATGTGTACTTTAAATCTTAATCTCAATTAACTTCTGTAGAAGACTTTCACGTCGCATATTGTGTCCCAGGAAACTTAATCTTCATTTCTGAATAATTTTCAATGTTTAACTTTATGAGTCTACATCAGTGAGGGTATTGTCATTGGATATTGGATCTCTTTTCTGTCTAACTCATTATACCCACTCTACGATAGCACATTTCAAACGCTTCCATGCATTTTCCATCATTCTTTCTCAGAGCAGGTTTCAGAATCGCACAGTGTAATTGGCAATACTTAAGCTGTTATTATTATTTTTCATGGATCTATCAAGATAGTCTTTGAGGTCAGCAATTTATATTTTTCTCTTAAGTATTTTTGCGCCAAAATAATCCGTGTTATGTTACTGTATGTCTCAAATATGTAGACTTCTGTACTTGTTCGATTATTTCTAAATTGAAAATTGTATTTGCTTGTCTTTGATGTTTATCTATTACCAAAGTCTTGGTCTTCAATGTGTTTATTTTCATATTAAACTCTTTGGCTTTGCCATTGATATTATCATGAATCATTTGTAACGTTGCTACCCATCCTCCAACTATGGCTTGGTCATCGACAAATTTGATGGTAGTAATGTTCATACCATTAACTTTGACAACGCTATTACAACTTAGAACAATTTTGTCCATACTCGTTTCATAACATGCCTTCTCTACAAATCCAGAGCAGGTAGACCTATATTTAGAAAATAGCCCACTTCCTAGAGAAAACAATCGTACATACCTAGGAATGAGATATGACAAAAGGTTAATATGGGGACCACACATAGAGGATACTCAAAAGAAGGCCACACTCAGACTCAGGCTGATGATAAAACTGGCAGGTACAAATTGGGGCGTAGATGCAAACATAGTCAGACAGGTCTACACTGGATACGTACGGCCAACACTGGAATATGGCATGGGTGCCTATACAACAGCGGCAAAGACCAATCTACAGAAACTAGACAAGGCACAGAATACCGGAGTAAGAATTATTACCGGAGGTCTGCGAAGCACCCCAATTAGAGAACTCGAAGCGGTAGTAGGCCTCTAGAGCCTCGGTGAGCGCAGAGAAGGAAAAATACCAAGCCTGACAGAAAAATACAAGCGTATTAATAAACTTCCAATGCAAGGAAAAGCCAATGAATTAACAAAAACTGCACAAAAAGAACAAGCTTCAATCATCTATCAATAGCCCTAACAGCTAGGAGCAGTGACATCATATCAAAATGTTCAACCACATAGGAAATGATACAAGTATATGAAAATACAGACCAACATCTCAACTTCACGGTGGAAGCGAAAATACCAGGTATCTTCTTCTTCTTCTTCTGCGTACACAGTCAGACAGTAACCATTATTTTCTCGAAAAAAGCGGCGGTCATCCTGAGACTCTCGCCACTACCATACAGCTTGTCTTGCAGTTCCACTGGCAATGGCCACATCTGCTCTCTCTGATCCTCGTATGTCGGGCAGTTCTGCAGCAGATGTTCAGTGGTCATTTTACCAGTACCGCACGGGCATTCGTCGGTACACCCTATCTTCAGTTTGTTGAATAGGTGGTACCTCAGTCTGTTGTGGCCAGTGCGAAGTCTGAAGACAACGACCTGCTCTCTTCGGTTCAACTGGTAATAGGCATCGTTTTTGGTGTAACCAGTATGTTCGGTTTCCCATTTGGACATGTATCTGGCTTTGAGAAGCCGTTTTGACTCTTCGTACGTCATACTGGTATCTGTTTGTGGTAGCCTTGCACCTTCTTTTGCCAGTCTGTCTGCCTCCTCGTTGCCTAGGATGTTGCAGTGTGACGGAACCCACTGTACCACCACCCTTTTTGGTGCGGACTGCTGGCACAGTTTGCAGAGTGCTGCTCTTAAGTCATTAAGCTCAGTGTTCTTCTGGCTTTTTAGCGCTGTGACTACTTCGAGAGCATCTGTCAGTAAGACTATATGGCTCTCATTTTCACTGTGTGTCACCATTTCTTCCACTGCCGCCCTCAGTGCCTCTGCCTCTGCTCTGAAATTGCTTGTGTACTTACCAGTAGCGAATGACAGTGTTATATTTCTGCCATTTGGTAGGTTCAGGAATGCTCCTGCCCCTCCGTTCTGTGTAGTGTTTGTTACAGAACCGTCGGTGTATGCATGGGTCCAGTCCATGCTTGGGTAGCTTTTCGTTATGAAGCTTAGGGTAGTGTCTCTCCTTTCTTTTTCACTCTGGCAGTTTTTGTTTGCAATACCTGGTATATTTTCTACCACCTCTGGAAATATATCCTGCCTCTAAGTAGGTTTTCGTACAGTAGTGATGGGTTTTGGTGTTGTTAGTGCGTTTATGGGATCTTCGTGCATCTTTGCTTTGGCTATTTCTGCAAAGTTTCTCCGCTTTAGTTTCCCATTTCCCAAATTGTTTAGTCTCTGGTACATTGGATGGTCCGTCAGTCTTCGGAGTTTCTCTGACTGCAGCTGGGCTCTGCAGTCTCTTCTATCGGTCATGGATTGCAGTTTTGTAATCTTTTCAAGTTCTACAATTGGCGTTGACTTCATGCCACCTGTTATAATTCTCATGGCTTGGTTTTGAAGTTTGTTAAATTTATCGAAGTTCGCCTTCGCTGCTGTTGTCCATGCTGCAATGCCATACTCGAGAACTGGTCTCACTCTTCCAGTGTACAGTTTCTTTAGTATGCCTTCGTCTGCTCCCCAGCTTGTGCCAGCAAGTTTCCTCATGATCGCCATTTTTTCTCTGGCTTTCATTCGGTTTCTCTCAATCTGACTTTTCCATGTCATGCGCCGATCAAATGTGACTCCCAGATTGGTTGGGTTGTCGTTTGGCTGCATGATTTTGCCATTTAGGCTTAATTTGGTACTTTGGGGTTTTAATGAGAGCGAGAATATTGTGCACGTGGTTTTCTCCTCGTTTATTTTGACCAGCCATGAGTTCGCCCACTCTTCCAGCGATGTTAGGGCCGTTTGCATCCGATTTCTTGCTATGGTGAGATTCTTTTCAGAGGTCCACATAGCCAGATCGTCTGCAAACATTGAGCTATGGACTCTTCTTGGTATATTCTCTGTAATATCGTTTATATATAACAGAAAGAGTGTGGGTGACAGTACTCCCCCTTGGGGTACTCCCTGCTCGAGTGTCACCTTTTTGCTCATCTGCCCTTGTACTTGGACTCTGGCCGTTCTTTGTTTGAGGTAGTGGTTGATCCACTTGTACATCTTCCCACATACATCACTTCTTCTTAGCTTGACTCTAAGTCCATCCTTCCAGACTTTGTCAAATGCCTTTTCCAGATCCACCCAAACAGCTACTGTGTGTTTCTGTGCCTGGTAGGCATCTTCTATCTCCTGGGCTAGGAGGATGACCTGGTCCTCAGTGGATCTGTGCTGTCTAAAGCCGGCTTGCTGTGGAATTAGTATTCGTTTTTCTTCCAGATGCCACATCAGTCTGGTGTTTATCATCCGTTCCATCAGCTTTCCGACACAGCTCAGTAGGCTTATGGGCCTGTATCCATTCGGATCTGTTTTGTCCTTTCCTGTTTTTGGTACTGGTACCAGTATTGCATCTTTCCATGCCTGGGGTACAATACCCCTTTTCCAGCTTTGGTTCAGGACTGATAGTAGTTTTTTCTTCGCTGTTTGGCCCAGCCCCATCAGCATTTCGTTTGTTATCCCGTCTTTTCCGGGAGATTTCCTTTTCTTTAGTGTTCTCATAGCCTCTTCCATTTCGCGCATTGTTAGTTTGGCCATCATGTGCTCTTCAGGAGCCGTATTTATGTTTTCGTGTCCCTTTAGCTCTTCGCTAATGTCTGTATGCTAATCTGCAGGGACCTCGATGTGGTTTGCTCTGGCATAGTGATCGACAAAGGCGTTTGCGGCTTTCTTACCTGTGATCAAGTTCTCGCCCTGCTTGATAGTAATTTGTTTATTTGACGGGGTTTCGTCATTCATGGCTCTGACTAGCTTCCATAGCTTGTTCCCTTCTTTGTCCAGGTTTAAACTTTCCGTTTTATTTTTCCAACTTTCTCTTGCTGTTTGCTTGAGAGTGTGTTTGTACTTCGCCGTGGCGGCTTTGAGGGCGATGTTTGCCTCCATGGATTTTTCTCGTTCTGCCACGTTCCTAGCATTTGTTACTGCATCTTCCACTTTCTGTAACTCATCATTCCAGTAGGGCTTATAGTTTTTCCTAGCTCCTCTTGGGATGGTTTCAGTGGCGGCTTGCATTATTGCCTTGCTTAGGCTCTCTACCATGGGCTTCATTTTGGTGTTTCGTGTGTTGATGGTTTCACACAGCCCATCTGTCAGGATTGCAAATCTGTCCCAGTCGGCTCGTTTGTAATTCCAACGTGGGAGCGGTTTTGTTTCCTGTGGGCCTACTTCCATGTCAATGGTTAGCCTGATCGGCCTGTGGTCGCTACCTGCATCCGATTTCAACAGGCGTTTCTGTAGGGATGCCCTCCTTAGCCTTTGGCTGTCCCCAGCCTATCTGCAATGAACTGGTTTACCCGGAAGAGAGGCAGTCCAGTGTGTCTGTATCCCAGGATCGTCACGTCCTACCAGAAACGTAGCATTTGCATTTGAGTGGGGTATCTCTTTTTCCCTTTATTTTCTTGGCTTCTATGCAGGGATGGTACGCCTAGCATTCCCCGCCACCTGGGGTGTTGACACAGTGGGGCAGGTGTGCAATGTCCGCTGGTCTGCATCTCTTCTGCGTCCAGTATGATAGTTATATTGCTGATAACGTACAGAGGTAGATATCGTAGCCGGAGTGCATTCAGCCAGAAGACAAGCCTGGTAATGTCACAGAGATGTTGATCGCCTGGTGTGCGGACAACTCTCATGGTCGGTGGTTGAGTCTTGACAGTTCACAGTGAGGTGGCTGCTCTACTGTTTTCGACACCCCGACCAGGTACTAAGTCTATGGTTGGTGTTTTTCGCACCCCATCGCCGTATAGGGTGAGTATCAAGCAGTTGTCTGCCCGCTTTGACTTGCGGGCGGCAAGGGCCTCTTACTGTGGCTCTACCTGATAGGGCTGGGGCGCAAGCCCCAGGTCCCGAGCATGTAGGAGCCTCCCATTGCAGTGGTGCTGAGATTTTGGGCGGGATTGCGGCTTACAAGGGTTCGGCCGTAATCCCCCACATGGTAGCCTCGCGCCCTTGGCTTATCAGCCTGGTACGTGAACCAAAGTGTCTGCGGCTCCTCTCGATTTGAGCTGGTTTTCCGTAGCAACGCCCTGTCATTTGTAGGGTAAAACTGACCTGTCTTCAGAAGATCTATTTCCAGCACCCGTTCACTATTTGGTCAGGCGAATTTATTGAGGGCTTTTGTTTGTCAATGACCAGGTATTTGAAATCTGCGGTTTCTGCGGAGTTAAAACACGATTTCCGTAGCGTTCTTTCATTTGAGTGTTTGAGAGCTGACTTGTCATCCGTGAGTCTAATACCAGCGTACGTTCATTATTAGACCCAAACGGCAGTGCTCTCGATTTGTCAGTTGTTCTACAGTATTGGCGTGTTCAGTCAAATTAAGCCGCAGGTTCCACACCTGGTGGTGCCCTTCCGTCAATTCCCTTAGCGAGACAATCAAGTTTCTTAGAGGGTATCCCCTAAATTTTCGAGGGTCTAATTCCAGCACATGTTCTCTATTAGACTCCGCGAGGGTGTACTTTTTGATAGTCATTCTGCAGTATTGGCGTGGTAAGTTAACTTAGGTCTCAGGCTCCACTCCTGATAGTGCTCTTCCGTCAATTCCTTTATCACACACTGGATGCAGACAGAACCGAGCCACAGGGGCATAACCCCAGATTTCTGGGGGTCTAAGTCCAGCACCAGTTCCATATTAGACCCCAGAAGAGTGGTCTCGGCATGTCACTCATCTCAGTGTTGGCCGTGTTGAGTCAAATTAAGCCGCAGGCTCCACTCCTGGTGGTGCCCTTCCGTCAATTCCTTTAAGTTTCAGCTTTGCAACCATACTTCCCCCGGAACCCAAACACTTTGGTTTCCCGGAAGCTGCCCGCAAAGTCATCGAAGCAACTCCTGCGGATCGCTAGTCGGCATCGTTTATGGTCAGAACTACGACGGTATCTGATCGTCTTCGCGCCTCTGACTTTCGTTCTTGATTAATGAAAACATTCTTGACAAATGCTTTCGCAGTAGCTCGTCTTGCGGCGATCCAAGAATTTCCCCTCTAACGCCGCAATACGAATGCCCACGTTTGTCCCTGTTAATCATTACCTCCAGTTCCGAAAACCAACAAAATAGAACCGAGGTCCTATTCCATTATTCCATGCACCATTATTCAGGCAGCCGAGGCCTGCTTTGAACACTCTAATTTTTTCAAAGTAAACGCGCCGGCCACACAGGACGCTCAGCGAAGAGCACCCGTGGGAGAGAGCCGGCAGACGGTAGGGCAGGAGACAACGGGCAGTGAACCGGCACGAGCCGGACCGCCCGCCTGCGCCTGAGATCCAACTACGAGCTTTTTAACTGCAACAACTTTAATATACGCTATTGGAGCTGGAATTACCGCGGCTGCTGGCACCAGACTTGCCCTCCAATAGATCCTCGTTAAATCGTTTAAAGTGTACTCATTCCAATTACGGGGCCTCGAAAGAGTCCCGTATTGTTATTTTTCGTCACTACCTCCCCGTGCCGGGAGTGGGTAAGTTGCGCGCCTGCTGCCTTCCTTGGATGTGGTAGCTGTTTCTCATGCTCCCTCTCGATACCAGGTATCGATAGAAAGGTGGAAGAATCAGACCATGCATTGAGAGAAAAAACCCTAAAGCATATTGGAGACGCCTATCCTCAACCCATGTGGACGAACGGCTACACTTCAGAGGAGGCATTGAAAAAAGGAGGGGCGGGACTCGTCATATTTCTACAGGATGGAACCGTTATAGAAAAAGCAAGTGCTGCCGGGGAGCACTCGACAAATCCAAGAACAGAGCAACAGGCAATAATTGAAGCAGTCAAACTATTGGATGAAAAGGGTTTAAAATATAACAGAATAGTGTTTTTTGTGCGATTGCATGGAAATTTTGCAGGCAACACAAAGAGAACTACGAAATAGTATGGAAAAGGAACTAATATTTCAGCTAAACAAACTCTCAAACCACAATAAAATCACCCTCCAGTGGATTCCAGCTCACTGTGGTATACCTGGGAATGAATGGGCGGACAGGCTAGCAAGGGAGGAAAGACAAAGAGAACAATTCATCCACCCAGTGTCACTGCCAGAAGTCAAGGCAAACATTAAAAAAAAATATCAACAACAGTGGATAGAGAGAACAAACATTAAATATCCATAGGACCCAATCAATAGACTGAATAGGAAACAATATACCACAATTTTTCGCCTCAGACCAGGTCATTGTAGACTAAATGCAAAAATGCATAAAATGAAAGCAGCACAGACTGCACAATGCACATGTCAGAGAGGACCCTAGACTACAGAACACATCCTGCAAACATGTCCAATGCACCAAGACTCCCGTGACAGGACCTGGCCCGATGAGAGAAACATACAATACAAACTGTGGGGAACCATTGAGGACCTGCGAGTGACGTGTCACGTCATGGAGGCAGCCCATCTGGTGGCATAAAATGAGCATACGAAACCGACCGCAAAAAAGAAGAAAAAGAAGATAACATGCCTAATAGAGATTCGGTTAAGCCAACAACCTTGGCACATTCCGTCTTATTGGAACTGCATATGTTAGTCTTTCTTTGATTGAAATAATCTCCTCTTGATTTTCATACATGTTCTGGATTAACCTATTGATTGGTCTCTCCATAATTATTTGTTGCATCATCGGAAAAAGTGTATTCAGTCGTCCAAAAGACTCATCATCATAGTTTCAAAATGTTAATATTTCCGTTCTTTCTGCTCAGTGGGTTTGTTATTGGTTTTCCATTCTTGTCATCAATCATCCGTTGATTGTGTGCTTTTATTTTTACTAAAGGATTGTTTTATTGTCGTATGTACACTTTAGAATTTCAATAGTTTTTCCAGATCTTTGATTTACTCTCATAAATCTATCTATCATTTTCCTCATGATATCTTATATGCTCAATCTTTTTTTTTTTTTTTTTTGCTTAGATGTTTGCCTCACTAGTTTCTACTGGCGGAGGCGCGCCATTTTCCACCCCAGACCGTAGTCAATTGGGCGATATCAGGACGCATAAACCAGTGCTTGGATGCATGTGTGCATCTGTATGTACCTATGCTAGGTTTGTGCGCCCTCAGAAGCTAGCCCAACCAAAGTGCTATGGAAGGGCTTTACCACGAGGGCGCGTGTGAAAGTTGTGCAAGGGTGTGACTGTGGGACAGAGTCAAATGAAACAGAGTGAGGTGAGAGAGAGAGAGAAGGGGAAGAGTGGCCCCCAGGGTGAGACCTGATCTGTTATGCTCAATCTAATTCAATATTGGTAATCATATTCTTAGCTATGTCATGTTCTGAATTACTGTTCTACCATTTGCATATTTTTACCATTTTGTTTAGCATTTAAATTGTTACTCATAGTTTCTTGCTTCCTGCTTTCTTCTTGCCCAATGTTATTTCTGATGCCTCTTTTATATTCTACCACTGATGATTTATATCTTAGTTATTTTTGTTCTTCTGAGTTTTTGAAGTTAACTCTTTTCTCCATTTAGTTTGCAGCATTTTACTCCCCTTTGCAAGTTTGTCTGATTTCTCTGGTTTTTTTTCCAGCTTAGTTTGCATTTAATAATCAGCAAATTATGTTTAGTATCATCCTCCGTACTAGAGTAAGGAATGGATTTTTTTTGCTTGGTTGATATATCTTATTTTCACTATGAAGTATTCTATTTGATATCTCTCCATACTTCATTGACTTTCCACGTGTATCTCCTTCTTTTCGAGACTTCATTCCAGGTGTTTGTTGTAATGTAGTTTTCCTTATTGCAAAAGTCCGCTAACTCGTATCCTCTTTCATTCCTAGGACCCATTTTATTCTTACCAATTATGTCCTTTTCAGAGTCCTTTCCAACTATCGCAAACCAATCTGTCTCCGGCACTACTTTATCATCTGCCTTTGTTGCCCTCAGTATTTTCTCTAGAGCACTATATATATATATATATATATATATATATATATATATATATATATATATATATATATATATATATATATAAATAAAAAACCAGACCAAAATGCAAAAAGTCAACACACATACGAAGCGCACGATGACGTCACTTCTGGTATAAACAGTACATATCAACCGTCAAGTTTGCAAAATGTCATTATCCTACGACTCATTATTTCCTCAGCAGACCGTTGAAAACATGCCGGATGTGATACGGAATCCGTCCAGAGTTGATCAGCAAGCGGTGATTATGTTTCTAAAAGTTGAAGGATGTCCACTAGTTGACATTCATCTCATAAGGCAGACAGTGTATGGTGACAAAAGTGTGTCGAAAACAACAGTGAAGAACTGGAGAACGATGTTTAAAGAAGGACGTCAGTTAACGCAGCAATATGCGCATTACTTGGTCTCGGTAGATCTTTCGTTAACTCTCGTCCTTCTTTAAACAGCGTAGATGTATCACATGCTATGCCTCCAATTGATAGTCCCCTCTTCTCTATATTGTGTCCCTCTCAGTCAAAGTAAATCTATTTTGAGCCTCCTCATATGTAGTTTGATGCTTTTTAACGTTCCTGGCCTCATCATTATACGAATGTTCTATTTGTATATACCAAAGTATACGTTTAAACAAGCTTCTCACTTGATGTTTCATCTTTTGCTAAGCACGAAAAATGGATAATCCCAGGTTTCGTCTTTGGCGTTAGGGTGATTTCTAGTTCGTCACGTACCATAGACCTTTCTTGGAAAATTGATGTGCTGGAATCACCGCCTCTTACAACTCCACTTTGTCGGTTTGTGACTGTCACCGCGTGTCAGCCATTTCTGGCCAATAGGATAAGCGCGTGCCCTATTCTGCTCATCGGCAAAGTTGTCCACTTTTACTGGTTATATAATCACGCATAGCGTACATATAAGTAGATATTAGTTTCGGAGCGGCGATCGTATATACAAAAGGGCAGTGATTTATTGATAGCAATTGTATTGATAACATAAATTTATGTCTTATTATCCGACATAGTTCCCTTTCCTTGCAGTACGCTTTGTCCACCTGTTCACTAGTTTGTGGATGTCATCTGGAAAAAAAAGGATTTTGGTGTCATCTTTAACCAAATGTGCACACGTTCTTTTACGTTGTTGTAGCTGTACTGGGACCCATCTGCTATACACTTCCATATAATTGATGTCATCATGGACAATTTTGGGCGCAGCACCATAACTCAGGTTTAAATCTACGCCTATTGCATAATTATTGTCTCGCATGTTGCCACCGACTAGCTGGTCCTTCTGCTGTTTCACTGCATTAGTTGTCGCTCATGTTGGTCTCCCACGCCACGGTTCATCAATGACATTTTTTTCATTCCGTTTCGAAATTTTTCTACTCATTTATAGTCTCCTCTAATTCCAACAACTATGTCCATAATGACCTACATTCGTCTGTAGATTTCAAAACAATCCACACTCTCTGGACACAAACAATGAATTTCACCTCGCTGTTCTTCTGCGGTGAAAGTTAAGAGTATGCAAGAGTATACTCGCATACGTACATACATACATACATACACACATACATACATACATACATAACTTCATATGTACATACATACATACATACATGCATGTATACATATATACATACATGTATACATACTTACATACATACATACATACATACATACATACATACATACATACATACATACATACATACATACATACATACATACATACATAAACACCGTTATATATATTTATACACGACCTTAACATTCAGGTAGGTAATTATTTCTTCAAGAAATGTTTTTTAATGTATTGCAGACTTACTAGAAAATGTGGTAGTGAGCGTGTGGAAGAGTTGATGGAGGAATATACGGTTAGGACATGATAGAGATAAGTGGATTCAAAGGAAAAAATGGGCGATTTTTAGAAGCGGAAAAGTATGGGCTGGTTGAAACGGGACGATAAGAATTGGTTTGAGAGCGGAGATGGAGTGTAATAGTGCTGTGAGGAGTGCAGGAAATGTATTTTTTGTAAATTAATAGCTTTCATAATTGTCACCGACAATGACGGATTAAAGAGATTGTACAACTGAAGGGGAGACATGGGCTAGTTGATGAGGAGAGAAGAGATGAGCGAATTTGGGTGTAAAGATATTGGATGGCAGAGGATGAAACATTGGCGGATTGATGAGTGAGGAGAGATGAAATGAGCGAATTGAGAGGGAGAAATTGTAATTCCTAATCTCTTAGCTAGACTACGCAACTGCAGTTTTTTCAGGACATTCACTCGTATTGTAGTCTATGTAGGCGGAATGGGGTCTTGGTCACCTTCTGTTCGCTGACTATATAGCGCTGCCATCCCTCCTCGAGCGAGCCCGGTCGATCGGTCGTCTGGTGCGTGTAGGGGGCCCCTGTCAGGCGGTCCTAGGTCGACGGAGTTAGGGACGGGTGGAACAACCGTCCGTCCGTCCCGTCAGTCGGTCCCTGCGGCCGTCCCAGTGAGGCTTTTTACACACCCTTCCTCCGCCGACCGGTGTGTGCTGTACGTACGTCTCCGACAGATATCTGGTTGATCCTGCCAGTAGTCATATGCTTGTCTCAAAGATTAAGCCATGCATGTCTAAGTTCACACTGTCTCACGGTGAAACCACGAATGGCTCATTAAATCAGTCGAGGTTCCTTAGATGACACGATCCTACTTGGATAACTGTGGCAATTCTAGAGCTAATGCATGCTTACCAAGCTCCGAACCTCGCGGAAAGAGCGCTTTTATTAGTTCAAAACCAATCGTCGTTTCCCCTCGCGGGGTTGCGGTGTCCCCACTGGTGACTCTGGATAACTTTGTGCTGATCGCATGGCCTCATGTGCCGGCGACGCATCTTTCAAATGTCTGCCCTATCAAATGACGATGGCACGTGACATGCCTACCATGTTTGTAACGGGTAACGGGGAATCAGGGTTCGATTCCGGAGAGGGAGCATGAGAAACGGCTACCACATCCAAGGAAGGCAGCAGGCGCGCAACGTACCCACTCCCGGCACTGGGAGGTAGTGACGAAAAATAACAATACGGTACTCTTTCGAGGCCCCTTAATTGGAATGAGTACACTTTAAACCCTTTAACGAGGATCTATTGGAGGGCAAGTCTGGTGCCAGCAGCCGCGGTAATTCCAGCTCCAAAAGTTTAAATTAAAGTTGTTGCAGTTAAAAAGCTCGTAGTTGGATCTCAGGCGCAGGCGGGCGGTCCGGCTCGCGCCGGTTCACTGCCTGTTGTCTCCTGCCCTACCGTCTGCCGGCTCTCTCCCACGGGTGCTCTTCGCTGAGCGTCCTGGGTGGCCGGCGCGTTTACTTTGAAAAAATTAGAGTGTTTAAAGCAGGCCTCGGCTGCCTGAATAATGGTGCATGGAATAATGGAATATGACCTCGGTTCTATTTTGTTGGTTTTCGGAACTGGAGGTAATGATTAACAGGGACAAACGGGGGCATTCGTATTGCGGCGTTAGAGGTGAAATTCTTGGATCGCCGCAAGACGAGCTACTGCGAAAGCATTTGTCAAGAATGTTTTCATTAATCAAGAACGAAAGTCAGAGGCGCGAAGACGATCAGATACCGTCGTAGTTCTGACCATAAACGATGCCGACTAGCGATTCGCAGGAGTTGCTTCGATGACTCTGCGGGCAGCTTCCGGGAAACCAAAGTGTTTGGGTTCCGGGGGAAGTATGGTTGCAAAGCTGAAACTTAAAGGAATTGACGGAAGGGCACCACCAGGAGTGGAGCCTGCGGCTTAATTTGACTCAACACGGCCAACACTGAAATGACTGACATGCCGAGACCACTTTCCTTTGGTCTAATATGGAAGTGGTGCTGGATTTAGACCTTCAGAAATCTGGGGTTATTCCCTCTGTGGCTCGGTTGGTCTGCATTCAGTGTTTGATAAAGGAATTGACCGAAGAGCACTACCAGGAGTGGAGCCTGCGGCCTAAATCGACTTAACACGCCAATACTGTAGAATGACTGTCAAATCAAGAGCACCTTCGTGGGGTCTAATAGTGAACATGTGCTGGTATTAGACCCACGGAAGACAGGCCAGTCTCTTAACCCCCTAATGAAAGAGCGCCTGCTACGGTAATCTGGTCTTAACCCTGCAGAAATCGCAGGTTCCATAAACTTGGCCATTGACAAACTAAAAGCCCTCTATTGATAAGTCCTGGCTAATATTGAACGGGTGCTGGAAATAGACCCTCGGAAGACAGGTCAGTTTTACCCTATTAATGACAGGGCGTTGCTATGGTAATCCTGCTCAACTCGAGAGGAGACGCAGACATTTGGTTCATGTACTAGGCTGATAAGCCAACGGCGCGAGGCTACAAGGTGAGGGATTACGGCGGAACGCCTCTAAGCCAAAATCCCGCCCAAAAGCTCAGCACGAATGCAAAGGGAGGCTTCGACATGGTGGGGACCTGGGGCTTCCGCTCCATCCCTGCCCGGTCGAGCCGCAGAATAAGGTCTCTGCCGTCCGCTGATCAAAGTGGGCGGGAAGCTGCTCGATATTCACCCCATACGAAGATGAGGTATGAAACCATTTGTAGAAGACTTAGTTCTCGGTCGGGGTGCCCTAAGCAGTAGATCAGCTACCTCACTGCGAACTGCTGAGACTCAACCCTTGACCATGAGATATGTCCGCTCTCCGTGCAAGACCAGGCTTGTCCCCTGGTCAAATGCACTATTTCGAGAGGAATCACAGGTCGCTGACATTTGGTCCACGTGCTCTGTTGATAAGCTACCATCTGAAGGACTACGGCCGAACGCCTCTACTAAATCTCAGCACCGCTGTGATGGGAGGCCACCTGGTAAAATGCACCTGGTAAAATGCACACCTGCCTCGCTCTTTGCCTCTGTCTATCCGTCATCCCAATGGACGCAGAAGAGATGCAGTCCAGCGGACATTGCACCTCCTGCCCTATTGTGACAACTCCCGGGTGGCGGGGAATGCTAGGCGTACCATCACTGCAGATGAGCCGAGAAAATAAAGGGAGCAAAGAGATACCTCACTCACATGCATATGCTACGTTTCTGGCAGGACGTGACGATCCTGGGACAAAGTCACACTGGACTGCCTCTCTTCCGGGATAGTACAAACTAGTACATAGTCCATCATATCATTGCCAAACCCTATAGACACGAGTAGGGAAGACTCGATAGTCCTGCAAGACAACTTCCCAAGAAAGACAACTCTGACCAAAAACAACTGCTGCCTTGCAGTTAGGCTGGGGACAGCCAAAGGCTAAGGAGGGCAACCCTACAGAAACGCCTGTTGAAATCGGATGCACTGAGCCACAGGCTTAACAAAATAAAACAGTGCAACGTAAATATCGCTGTAAACAGCGTACAAAGAAGAAGAAGAAGAAGGAACTGCGATGTAGAACAAAAACTTCTCAACCTAGGTTTGTGGATTGGCTTCCCGAGGAGTCATTGTGTACACCTCATTTTCAATAAGAGAGCTATGGCTGACCCCCTCCCCCCCCCCTCCCCCCTTCCCTGACCAACTTGATTCGCACGGTACGTACAACCTGAGGTGAGCAACTATTCGAGAAAGTCTACGTGATTACTCTTTAAGGTGTTTCCTTTTCACCATTGTTTGCTATCATTTCAGCGAATCATTAACAACTGATGTCCGCGAAATCCACAACTGACAAGTCTCACAAGTATTGTTCTTTTCTCGCCTTCCACGTGAGTACTGTCCTTATGGTTTGGCCACCAAGGGCAGATGTCCGTGAAATCCACAGCCAACGTTGTCACCAGATGAGTCACTCGAGTGATCAGTTTTCTCTCTCGTGTTGCTGGGGTAGGAGCACCATTCATCACATTCGGCAAGAGTGCATTTACTAAATGAACATAGTGGATAGACCTCCGGCCTGCTCTTCCTGAAATAAATCCTGTATCTGTCTTCGGTTCCTCCCAATTAAACGTGCCCAACGATCACGAGGTACTTCTTCTTCTTCTTCTTCTTCTTCTTCATTGTACGCTTTTTACAGCGATATTTACGTTGCACTGTTTGATTTTGTTAGGCCTGTGGCTCAGTGCATCCGATTTCAACTGGCGTTTCTGTAGGAATGCCCTCCTTAGCCTTTGGCTGTCCCCAGCCTATCTGCAATGCAGCAGTTGTTTTTTGTCAGAGTTGTCTCTCTTAGGGAAGTTGTCTTGCAGGACATACGAGTCTTCCCCACTCGTGTCTATAGGATTTGGCAATGATGTGATATGATATGATGGACTATGTACTAGTTTGTACTTACCGGAAGAGAGGCAGTCCAATGTGACTGTGTCTCAGGACCGTCACGTCCTGCCAGAAGCGTAGCATATGCATGTGAGTGAGGCATCTCTTTGCTCCCTTTATTTTCTCGGCTCATCTGCAGTGATGGCACGCCTAGCATTCCCCGCCACCTGGGACGTTGTCACAATAGGGCAGAGGTGCAATGTCCGCTGGACTGCATGCCTTCTGCGTCCATTGGGATGGCTGATAGCAGACAGAGGTAAAGAGCGAGGCAGGAGTGCATGTGGCCAGGTGCATTTCTGCTTCTCGACCGGGCTGGGCTGAGACGCAAGCCCCAGGTCACAACCATATCGTGTCCTCCTATTACAGCGGTGCTGAGATTTAGAGCGGGATTCTGGCTTAGAGGCGTTCGGCCGTAGTCCCTCGTGTGGTAGCTTTGCATCATTGGCTTATCAGCCAAGCACGTGGACCAAATGTCAGCGACCTGCGATTCCTCTCGAGGGAGTGCATTTAACCAGGAGACAAGCCTGGTAATGGCACGGAGATGTTGTTCACCTTGTGTGCGGACATATCTCATGATCAAGGGTTGCGTCTCAACAGTTCCCAGTGAGGTGGCTGCTTTACTGCTTACGACACCCCAACCGAGAACTAAGTCTTCTACTCTTCTTGTAGCTCGTCTTGCGGCGATCCTTGAATTTCACCTCTAACGCCGCAATACGAATGTCCCCTTCTAAAGCAAACAGCAAGAGAAAGCTGAAAAAAAAAACGGAAAGCCTAAACCTGGACAAAGACGGGAACAAGCTATGGAAGCTAGTCAGAGCCAAGAATGACGAAACCATGTCAAACAAACATATTACCATCAAGCAGGGCGAAAACTTGCTCACAGGTAAGAAAGCCGAAAACGCTTTTGTCGATCACTATGCCAGAGCAAACCACATCGAGGTCCCTGCAGATAAGCATACAGACATTAGCGAAGAGCTAAAGGGACACGAAAACATGAATACGGAACCTGAAGAGCACATGATGGCCAAACTAACAATGCGCGAAATGGAAGAGGCTATGAGAACATTAAAGAAAAGAAAATCTCCCGGAAAAGACGGCTTAACAAACGAAATGCTGATGGGGCTGGGCCAAACAGCGAAGAGGAAACTGCTATCGGTCCTGAACCAAAGCTGGAAAAGGGGAATTGTACCCCAGGCATGGAAAGATGCAATACTGGTACCAGTACCAAAAACAGGAAAAAGACAAAACAGATCCAAATGGATACAGGCCCATCAGCCTACTGAGCTGTGTCGGAAAGCTGATGGAACGGATGATAAACACCAGACTGATGTGGCATCTGGAAGAAAAAGGAATACTAATTCCACAGCAAGCCGGCTTTACACAGCACAGATCAACTGAGGACCAGGTCATCCTCATAGCCCAGGAGATAGAAGATGCCTACCAGGCACAGAAACACACAGTAGCTGTTTGGGTGGATCTGGAAAAGGCATTTGACAAAATCTGGAAAGACGGACTTAAAGTCAAGCTAAGAAGAAGTGATGTTTGTGGGAAAATGTACAAGTGGATCAACCACTACCTCAAAAAAAGAACGGCCAGAGTCCAAGTACAAAGGCAGATGAGCAAAAAGGTGACACTCGAGCAGGGAGTACCCCAAGGGGGAGTACTGTCACCCACACTCTTCCTGGTATTTATAAACGATATTACAGAGAATATACCAAGAAGAGTCCATAGCTCAATGTTTGCAGACGATCTGGCTATGTGGAGCTCTGAAAAGAATCTCACCATAGCAAGAAATCGGATGCAGACGGCCCTAACTGTATACTGGAAGAGTGAGACCAGTTCTCGAGTATGGCATTGCGGCATGGACAACAGCAGCGAAGGCGAACTTCGATAAAGTTAACAAACTTCAAAACCAAGCCAAGAAAATTATAACAGGTGGCATGAAGTCAACGCCAATTGTAGAACTTGAAAAGATTACAAAACTGCAATCCATGACCGATAGAAGAGACTGCAGAGCCCAGCTGCAGTCAGAGAAACTCCGAAGACTGACGGACCATCCAATGCACCAGAGACTAAACAATTTGGGAAATGGGAAACTAAAGCGGAGAAACTTTGCAGAAATAGCCAAAGCAAAGATGCACGAAGATCCCATAAACGCACTAACAACACCAAAACCCATCACTACTGTACGAAAACCTACCTGGAGGCAGGATATATTTCCAGACGTGGTAGAAAATATACCTGGTATTGCAAACAAAAACTGCCAGACTGAAAAAGAAAGGAGAGATACTACCCTAAGCTTCATAACGAAAAGCTACCCAAGCATGGACTGGACCCATGCATACACCGACGGTTCTGTAACAAACACTACACAGAACGGAGGGGCAGGAGCATTCCTGAACTTACCAAATGGCAGAAAAATAACACTGTCATTCGCTACTGGTAAGAACACAAGCAATTTCAGAGCGGAGGCAGAGGCACTGAGGGCGGCTGTGGAAGAAATGGTGACACACAGTAAAAATGAGAGCCATATAGTCCTGCTGACAGATGCTCTCGCCGTAGTCACAGCGCTAAAAAGCCAGAAAAACACTGAGCTTAATGACTTAAGAGCAGCACTCTGCAAACTGTGCCAGCAGTCCGCACCAAAAAGGGTAGTGGTACAGTAGGTTCCGTCACACTGCAACATCCAAGGCAACGAGGAGGCAGACAGACTGGCAAAAAAAGGCGCAAGACTACCACAAACAGATACCAGTATGACGTACGAAGAGTCAAAACGGCTTATCAAAGCCAGATACATGACCAAATGGGAAACCGAACATACTGGTTACACTAAAAACGATGCCTATTACCAGTTGAACCGAAGAGAGCAGGTCGTTGTCTTCAGACTTCGCACTGGCCACAACAGACTGAGGTACCACCTATTCAACAAATTGAAGATAGGGTGTACCGACGAATGCCCGTGCGGTACTGGTAAAATGACCGCTGAACATCTGCTGCAGAACTGCCCGACATACGAGGATCAGAGAGAGCAGATGTGGCCATTACCAGTGGAACTGCAAGACAAGCTCTATGGCAGTGGCGAGAGCCTCAGGATGACCGCCGCTTTTTTCGAAAAAATAATGGTTACTGTCTGACTGCGTACGCAGAAGAAGAAGAAGAAGAAGATCCTCGTTAAAGGGTTTAAAGTGTACTTATTCCAAATACGGGGCCTCGAAAGAGTTTCGTATTGTGATTTTTCGTCACTACATCCCCGTGCCGGAAGTGGGCAAGTTGAGAGCCTGCTGCCTTCCTTGTATGTGGTAGCCGTTTCTCATGCTCCCTCTCCGGAATCGAACCCTGATTCCCCGATACCCGTTACAAACATGGTAGGCATGTCACGTACCATCGACATTTGATAGGGCAGACATTTGAAAGATGTGTCGCCGGCATATGAGGCCATGCGATCAGCACAAAGTTATCAAGAGTCACCAGTGGGGACACCGCAACCCCGCGAGGGGAAACGACGATTGGTGTTTAACTAATAAAAGTTGTCTTTCCGCGAAGGTCGGAGCTTGGTAAGCATGTATTAGCTCTAGAATTACCACAGTTATCCAAGTAGGATCGTGTCATCTAAGGAACCTCGATTGATTTATTGAGCCATTCGTGGTTTCACCATTAGACAGTGTGAACTTAGACATGCATGGCTTAATCTTTGAGACAAGCATATAACTACTGGCAAGATAAACCAGATATCTGTCGGAGACGTACGAACCACACACACCGGTCGGTGGAGGACAGATGTGTAAAAAGCCTCACTAGGACGGCCGCAGGGACCGACTGACGGACGGACGGTTGTTCCGTCCATCACTTCGTCGACCTAGGCCCGCCTGACAGGGGCCCGTACACATACCAGACAACCGACCGACCTGGCTCGCTCGGGGAGGGATGACAGCGCTCTGTGCAGAACGGATCACAACGGCCCTGGCGATGAATTTCACAGGGACTGGAGACAATTTTTGCCTGCTGTCCTGCCCTTCTCCCGATGGTTGGTCGGGCGAGGACAGGGCCTTTAGGCAGGATTCCTGCTTTCATTTTGCCGGTCACAAGCTCTTTTCGAGAGTCTGACCACCAGCGAGATGAACTGTCGAGGTCTGCTATAAGCCTTCGAAAAAGCACCACTGACTATAAAAGTTTCTCGATACGGGCCACCGTAACGCACCGTTGCCAGCGGTACGACACCACACATTTTATCCCGCTACATGGCTGGGAAGAGGCCGGCGAGCGTTTTCGGCAAGCCCGCGCTATCGCTCTGTCTGGCGGGACTGAGATCGCTGTACGAATACTGGATGAGAGTCAATCGCGGCGGCGAGAGACCTACCCCAGATGATCACGAGGTACATATGTTCCCTCCTCTTTGACAATGTTGAAGCCAGTGTCGCTATTGTGCCTTCAATACTTGTCTTTAAACAAGTTTCTCCCTTCTAGACCTCTATTAACCTTCACGGCTATCTTGTTACCCTGTCAATTTTAATGTGACAGCTTGTTATCAAATTGTACGCTCCTCAATGGCACTACCTCATTGTGTGTGTCTCTCTGCTACAGCCACGGGCCTAACTAACCCTCAACCAAATTCTGGTGACAGCTAGCAGCTATAATATTGGCGATACGCCAGCTCTACTACTTTACTTCTAAATGCCGAGACCCCACCAACGAACAACCGTATTGCTCGAGGTAAATCGTGTAGACTATCTCCCAATCCCGCGAATAATAACTCAAGTAAAACTGGACCCGTCTTGGACGCAGATTGTTCAACGTGGCTAGCGTCTAGCTGACTTCTCCCACCTGTGCTAAAATATCATATTATTGTCTTAGCTAACTCCTTTCCTTTCATACATGTCATTTCACATAATATGTTACACACGAAACACTGTGTTACATAAACATCTACGTACCAGACAATGTCACTGACACGTGACACTGTTACACTAGATCTATAACTTAAGCTTTATACATTTTGACAATCACTATATTGCTTCTACGTTTAATATTTATTTTTTATCAAACCTAGAAATTGCATTTGTCTTTTTCACTGCCACCTACCCGGACTTGCTCACTCACCTTACATGTATAGTTTATTATAACTCCTAGGTCACTTTTTTATCTTTCTTATATTGCTCTTACCTCGATGATAAAATGTTACAGAATATAATGTACCAGGAATCAGCCTTTATTTTAGTTCAGGTTATACATTTTCCTATTCCAGGACATAGCATTAATTATAATGTAAAGCGGCCCAGTGCCAACATAAATGAAGTAAGTAGAAAAAAATACCTATAAATGTGAGGATCTAAGAGAATAACAAATTAACCGAGATTTACACGCTGAGCACCCAACTGTAAGCTCGGAGCCTGCGTACGTAGTCCACGCTGTTGGTATCTCGATTCAGGATAAGAGGTAGCATAATTATATATCGTGGACATCTAGTTCACGACAAACCATCATATGGCAGAGCTATCTAGGACACACTTCTTGATTTACGACAAACGATCTTATGTCAGAGTTGTCTAGGACACACTTCTTGATTTACGGAAAACCATCTTATGTTAGAGTTGTCTAGGACATGTAACAGTTCCCGCCGGAGCAAGGGGAGTTTAGGATGCCTGAACATGTTAAAGCTTAAAGCTACATGAATGCATGTCAAGGTCACTCACTGTCTCAGCAAAGGAGAACAGAGTTGGGTTAAGGAATGTGGACAGGTAGAAACTGACCACTGGCCTTCCGATTTTGGTAGGGGGAGATTGATTGACAGACGAAATTGGCAACGGGGCTTGCTGCGAGAGAATGAGTGACAGGTGTGCAAAGTGTTTCGTTCCAATTGGAATTGAAGATGACCATACCTGAGATCGATTGGTCAAGCTCTGGCCTTGCTTGAGGATATATAACTCGAGACAAAGTTTAGCTCGGGGGGCTGGAGAGAGAGACAGGCTAGATAGAGTGAGGCTGGAGAGAGAGAGAGACTGAATGTGGATAGTATGTTTAACTCACCGACTTAGGTAGAGGAGCGATTGATAGACGGTTGGACGAATGTTTAGTGATAAAACAGGATCGCTCAAATAGGTGTGTGAGTTTTGCTTTAATGGATAATCTGAAAGTGTGTTTGTAAGCAAGGACACATTGTGAACGAGTTATGTCGAGATCGCCCGCCTGAGGGGATTTCAGTGAGGAAGAGTATTTGATAAGGTGTGTTGAAGACGCAGTTAAGGCGATGTGTGTATGATGCAATTGCAAGGCAATAGAACTGGGTTTTTATATGTGGGAATTCCATCAATAGCTAATGCTTACAATTCCCGTTTTAGTAGAATGTTTAGTTAAGATATGTATTATATTGTGTTTGTAATTTCTCTACTCATTCTATGATATGAGTATGATATAATAAATATGCCACCTGCTGTATGATGTCATTTACTGAGTATGGTCAACATGATGTGGATGAGTGTGAGAATGTTCTAAGATAGATCACGGCCAAGGCAAACAGTGGGATCTGCTACACGTTATTATTATTTTGGTGCCTGTTGACCACGGATAGTCGTGGTAGATTTATAAATATAGTGCATGTGTAGCTATAGATCTTGATTTGCATGTTTAACACAAGTGTCGCAGTTAAATATAACTTGTGTGTGTAGTTAGGAATAGAGGAGTAGCTAGTGGTTAGAGTGTTAGCACCATAGACAGCTTTTCCAATCATCTGACTGGTAAGTGTGACATTTTTCTTCCACCCATTGTTATATTATTGACAAGACTTTGTGCGTACTTGACAGTCTTATAAATTTTTTTGGTGGGCCAGACGGGTTTATTCAATATGTCGAGGTTGGACAATGTTAAACAATGTTATCATTGTCTAGCTTTTGGACATTTGTCTATCGGATGCCCTAATATTCTTCGGAATATTAATAGTTTCTGGAGAAGAGGAGGACTGGTTGTCAAAAACAAGCCTTTCATGGCACGAGCTACAGTCAGCGATAAGTGGGAGGACAAAAGTCAACTACAAAACCAGCTAAGAGAACTAACAAGCAGAGTTATTCGGCTGGAAAGACAGGAAAAAGACCTCCAATGGAAGCTGCGACAGCTGTTGCAACAGTTTGAAAACAGAGCTTTCAAACCAGCTAGGAAGGAGAGAAGAAATCAAGAAATCACAGAAGTAAACACGGTCCAGTATTGTGGAAGGGGACAGAGTGGTAGGAAAGTGAGTAGGAAGCCCGTACAACTTCCACATTCCGATCCGTGGAGGGACAGAGGTGGAAATCTCAGGACGGACGTGTGTGGACGACTGGAAAGAGTTGTCGAAAAGGATACGAGTTTGACCCAGGTGGAGAGGCCAAGTCAAGTGAGGGGAGGAGGAATGGTTGGGCAGAAGTTTGAATCGGGCAGATTCTTAGCCCAGAAGAGGCCTTTTGCACGGTTACAGATGGAGAGGCAGGACAGGAGCTATCAAAGAGACTTTAAGCACGAGGCGAATGGACAGAAAGAAAGAGATACAGGTTTTGTGTATCCAGAAAAGTTAGGTACGGAGGGCAGGTTACGCAATGCAAACGAGACAAACGTTCGCTCAAGGGTCCAGAGGAAATGTTACATCATTGGACAGCGTATGCCGAGAATTCAGGAAGAGGGTATTACGTCGATTAACCTGGTCGGGCGTGCTGAAAGGGGCCAAGTTTACCAGGAACTTGTGGTCAAGCCTGGTAGAACATTAGTTGAAGGCGACGAAGAATCGAACAAGGTAATAGTCGGAGATTCGTCAGATAAAGAGGAAATGAGAGGGGGAGGAATGGTGGCAGGGCCTAGCCATGCGGGAGAAGTTGTTGAACAGACCGAAAGAAGGGACAACCCTTCGGCCACCGAGGAAGGAAGTGGGAATGACGCACAGTTGGAATGCGAAACGGACGCACCAACAGCAGCCAACAAAAGAGGAACAGAGTTTCTAAGGAAAACGAAGAAAAGGGAAAGACAGGTTAACCACAGCCAGGACAGCGAACCAGTCATCGAAGCAAAGATGAAAAGATCTCAGTTCGAGATAAGCCAACAGTCAAACGAACAGTGTGAAAGGTCTTTCCCACAAATAGTGAATACAGATGGACGGAAGGCTGAAGTAGCGGACGATGTAAGTGTACGTAACACTACCAGAGAACCGGTGGGTACGAACCAAACAGCTGTGAAACAAACAGACCAGACGATGGGCGTTTTACAGGAGGAAATCGCGCAGCAATCAGAGACAGCTGATGGGGCAACGCATAGTCTGGTTAAAATAAGCAGTAGTGATAAGGAACGGTTGATGCAATGTTTACTGACGCTAGCCAAAAACTTGGAATTCAGAAATGGCATTAGGTAAAGTCGTGTGGAGTACTTACACACATGGTCGTACATGTGAAACTCCAGTTAATGTATGCATTTGCATAAAATTTGTTTCATCTACCGTTATCCTTGGGAAACGGAGATTTGGATAATTAGGGGGTAGGGTATAGAGATGGAGGAATGACCAGATGTTAAAAATTCCTTTGAATTCGTTGTCTCAAGTAAACGCCAGACAATGAGCGTACCACGGACGGTCAGTCTAAAGCTAGACTGACCGAGATCAAAGGGACATTTCCGACCAGAGAAACGGACAGAACGAACAAGAGACGCAGGATAGCTGGATGCGCCAGGTAATGATTACGCGACGCAGGGTAACACGTGGACGTGATGTTTCGGTCAAAATCTGACCAGGTAGCTTTGATTCGGGGAATTTGTGGAAACAGCGGTAAATTAGTTAGATCAGAACACTCGGTTTTGATTCCTCGTGACAAAGACTGCACCTGGACTAGTAGGGTTACAGCATGACGTAATTCGACAGGTGGACGATTCGGTTTTTGACTTTTGACTCAGACATAGTTTAGTACCTGATTAAGTTAGAACTTAGTCATGATTTAGTGACATAGTTTAGTATCTGATTAAATTAGAACTTAGTCATAGTTTAGTGACATAGTTTAGTATCTGATTAAGTTACAACTTAGTCATAGTTTAGGGACATAGTTTAGTACCTGATTAAGTTACAACTTAGTCATAGTTTAGTATCTTTTGAAGGGGGCATTAACAGGTGCTCATCTGTGGGGCACGAGCAGGAGTGAAGGTTGATGGCATTTGATCATGTTTTTGTGTGCAAATATTTTGACATTTGTATTTGGTGTTTGGGTTTTGACTAATGGTATTACTTGCATTTTAAGTGGGTTGTATGGTCGATATAGTATGCATTGAATTTTTCTTTATTTTGTTGTTGTTTTGTTGTTTAAACATGATTACATATCCTGACAGTATCAACGTGTTATACTTGCTGACTGAAATATTGATATCATAAGTATGCGTGCAAATATTTTGACATTTGTATTTATTGTTTGGGTTTCGACATTGTATGCAATGCATTTGTCTTGTGTTTTGTTGTTGTTTTTTTGTTGTTGTTGAATCATCATGTTTACAGGTATTTGATACAGGTTATTTAGGTGATCTACAGAGCAGTATATCTCATCCAGACTGTAGGCCTCCGCAAGCACAAGTCACCACGAGTTCCAGAATCACATGTATGTGGAGTCTTTGCAGAGAAGACTACATTGATCAGAAGTTTTAATATTGACTATGACATATGTTGTCAAATATCGTTTTTGTGGGAAACATAAAGAATTTTGCTGTTTTCTTTGAGAGGGGATAGCTGTCAAGAGAGACAATGATAACTAGCCTGAGGATAACCCACGTAAATTCGTGGCCTCACAGGAGTTAGTATGAAGTGAATCGTCGGCCAGGCGTGTAATGAGACCGCCTGAGAAAATTGACCTGAACTGGTCGAGTGTAACAATGAAGGTTCGTGTCCTTAGAGGAAGGCACGGGAAACAGGGCGAGGTATGTTGACCTCAAATGAGTAAGGAGAATTCCTTAAGGTGTTTCTGTTTTGATGAGTTCAAGGTCCCGCAGGGACAGACTTAGGTGAATTTGACTGTAAAACGATGTAAAAGTGTTGGTTTGTGTTGTAAAAACGACCAGCCAGTGTTTTTCTTCTGCTTGTATTGATTGTGTATGTATTACAAAAAGTTTATATGTATCAAATGACATGTCTTTTTATGCATGTACGATGTGAGTGAAGTTGTAAACAGGAGTAGTGTTTACATTTTGGATAGTAGAGACGAAAATGGTGGTCATTTGCCAGATGAAAAAAATGACCATCCATGTTTCGGTCTGTAGTTTAGGGAGGTAATGTAACAGTTCCCGCCGGAGCAAGGGGAGTTTAGGATGCCTGAACATGTTAAAGCTTAAAGCTACATGAATGCATGTCAAGGTCACTCACTGTCTCAGCAAAGGAGAACAGAGTTGGGTTAAGGAATGTGGACAGGTAGAAACTGACCACTGGCCTTCCGATTTTGGTAGGGGGAGATTGATTGACAGACGAAATTGGCAACGGGGCTTGCTGCGAGAGAATGAGTGACAGGTGTGCAAAGTGTTTCGTTCCAATTGGAATTGAAGATGACCATACCTGAGATCGATTGGTCAAGCTCTGGCCTTGCTTGAGGATATATAACTCGAGACAAAGTTTAGCTCGGGGGGCTGGAGAGAGAGACAGGCTAGATAGAGTGAGGCTGGAGAGAGAGAGAGACTGAATGTGGATAGTATGTTTAACTCACCGACTTAGGTAGAGGAGCGATTGATAGACGGTTGGACGAATGTTTAGTGATAAAACAGGATCGCTCAAATAGGTGTGTGAGTTTTGCTTTAATGGATAATCTGAAAGTGTGTTTGTAAGCAAGGACACATTGTGAACGAGTTATGTCGAGATCGCCCGCCTGAGGGGATTTCAGTGAGGAAGAGTATTTGATAAGGTGTGTTGAAGACGCAGTTAAGGCGATGTGTGTATGATGCAATTGCAAGGCAATAGAACTGGGTTTTTATATGTGGGAATTCCATCAATAGCTAATGCTTACAATTCCCGTTTTAGTAGAATGTTTAGTTAAGATATGTATTATATTGTGTTTGTAATTTCTCTACTCATTCTATGATATGAGTATGATATAATAAATATGCCACCTGCTGTATGATGTCATTTACTGAGTATGGTCAACATGATGTGGATGAGTGTGAGAATGTTCTAAGATAGATCACGGCCAAGGCAAACAGTGGGATCTGCTACAGACACACTTCTTGATTTACGGAAAACCATCTTATGTCAGAGTTGTTTAGGACACACTTCTTGATTTACGACAAACCATTATAAGTTAGAGTTGTCTAGGACACACTTCTTGATTTACGACAAACCATCATATGTTAGAGTTGTCTAGGACACATTTCTTGATTTACGATAAACCATCATATGTTAGAGTTGTCTAGGACACACTTTTTGATTTACGACAAACCATTATATGTTAGAGTTGTCTAGGACACATTTCTTGATTTACGACAAACCATCATATGTTAGAGTTGTCTAGGACACACTTCTTGATTTACAACAAACCATTATATGTTCGAGTTGTCTAGGACACACTTCTTGATTTACGACAAACCATCATATGCTAGAGTTGTCTAGGACACACTTCTTGATATACGACAAACCATCATATGCTAGAGTTGTCTAGGACACACTTCTTGATTTACGACAAACCATCATATGGCAGAGTTGTATAAGATATACTTCTCGCTATACGACAAACTTTAGTATGAAGTTTGTTTTATTTTTGTTGTTGAATGATCAAATGAGTAAGATCTCTTCTTTGCGCACTGAAAGGGGGCGTTAAGTGGCGTGTTGAAGCAGCTTTCCTCACATTCCGAGATGAACCGTTGTTGTCAGGTGGTTGGCCTTCGCTTGGCTTCATCTGCGTGTCGCTCACCACTACGAGGATCACTTTGATTCCTCTCCTTGGTTAGCCAGACTGCCATGAAAACATCCAGTTACCGGAAAGACCTGCGTAGAAGTAAGGTGGAAGTCTCGGCCAGTATTTATTTCCTAACCCTTACACTTCCGATCAGTATGTTATGTCTGACCAGACTTTCTCCTCTCACAGCGTTACATTTGATAGATTGAACATGTGCCCGTGCCCTTGGCTAGAAGACTGACATCCAAAATACTCCTGTCTCAGTAATTTAATACAGCATTAGCGACCCAAAGCTGTCTACTAGCGGGCCAGCGATCCAGAGATGACAAGTACCTTCTTCGCCTCACATGGATAACAGGCTGCGACAGGGCCGTCTGGCTAAGAATAAGGAATCCACGAGGGAAGGTATGCAAAAATGACACGCTGCAGTCAGACCGAA